>CAVNYN010221115.1:0-49362 GCA_963692815.1 Nyctanthes arbor-tristis
TCACCTAAGTTCTTGGCACATAACTTTCCTTCACTTTTGTCCCTAGAGACGTGTCCAAGTGCCAATCTAGAACCTTCACTCTTCAAATTTATGAACCACAGATGTTCAGTTATTGTATTTTGCCATTTTGCTATCAAGTTAACCACTGGAATTGGCCCTCAAATCATGCCTTTATGATTTGGATTCCAATTCATCAAAATGTAGATAGTTTATCCCTTAAAGGGACTCTCTTTAATCTGAAATTACAAATTCAATTACTTCTTTGGTTGAACAAGAAATGTCATGTGTTGATTGAAATTAAAAAACAAGTCTCTAAGTTAGCTAGGTTTTCTATTTCTTTTCTCCAGGACTCTTTAATTTGATTACTACAAAAGTATAAAGATCGTACGTGCAACGCACGTACACAACACTAGTATAATAAACAATCCTCTTTGACCTCTCTCTGCCTTATATTTCTTTTCTTCTCTTTGGAATGCTTTAATTGCTCAACGGATGCACATATATATAATAAACAATCCTTGATTAGTTCTACTTAAATTAGGATTTGTTTCCTTATTTTCCTTTTTCTTTTCTTGCACTCAAAGACAATCACAATTTACTTCATGAACCCCTCGTCTTTCACAATTGATTATTTTGAGTCAGTTCCTAACAGAATTATCCTCTTATTGTTAAAAAAAATAAATAAATCATCTTTCACAAAGAGTTGGCATTCCAAAATAGATTCCATTGTTCATAGCCTCCGCATGATGTCGGGTCTCCGGAGCAGCTTATAATCTTATTAGCCAAAGGGGAATTATATTTCCACTACACAAATTTATTTCAACACCATATTTTAAACTATTTTCTTTATTTACTTAAATATTCATAGCTAAAATTATATTAATAATCATTGTTAAATTTAATCCTTTTTTTTTTTTGCTTCTACCACAATCATAATTATCTTAATTTGAATTCTTTTTAATAGTTATCATTCTTTTCAATTCCATTTTTTTTAATCACTTGCCATAATTTTGATTTATAATACGACTCAACAACTTTAGATTTTAAAGAGTTATTTTCTTTACAGTTTCATTTTAATACCTAATTTTTAGACGTTTCATGAAGAATGATTTTAACCTTTTTCTTTTTTATTTTAATATGTATGTGATATTACTTAAGAACACGTGATTGAATTGAAATTTTAAAAAAAAATAAACGAATGATGTTAACTTAAAATCTAATTTCAATATTGTAGGACCGAATTGTTCTAAATTAGAAGTTTTGAAAAATCTATACATTTATATTTGAGTTATTTGAAAAGTTAGAATGTTTATGCTGCAAAAAAAAAAATGGTTCGAATATTTTGTTATTCAATATCAATTTTTAAAAAATTAATTAAATCTAATTTGAAAAGTTATAGATATTATAGATGATTTAGGATTCTAATAAATTAAGTTTGAGATATTGTCTTTTTAATTCTATATACGAACTTGCATTAGTAGTTTACACTTGAAAATTATCTCAAATTAATATTCGTGTTGAGATCTTCGATTTAAGATCTAATTTGTATATATTTTGACTTACAAACAATATAAAAGAAAACAATTACGTTGAGTTAGATGCAGGAGCGTAGCTAGGGGTGGCCACCCCGATCCCCAACTACCCCCGTTTTCGAAAAAATCTCTTTTTTTATCATTTAAAATATTTTTAAAATTTTTTTTTAGTATTTCGGCTAGTGGTTGTCAAGTTTCGTCAAGTTTCAGCTCCCCCTTCTATAATTCCTGGCTACGCCCCTGGTTAGATGTAATATATTTAGGAATATAAATCATCGATGTGATTTTATACATTGATTATAAATAATTAATTTTATGGTTATATGTGTAAATGGATAGTAGTGTGTTAATTAAAAATATCTTTTAACCGTGGTGCATTCATAATGTGATGTGGAAATAAAAATTCGTGGTGATAATATAATTACCCTTAGCCAAATATGCCAATGCTTCAACTTACACGTAATCAAATATTGTGAAAATGAAACTTAGAATTTCGTACAGATCAGAACAACCATAAGCAGTTTACTACGTGCAAGTATGTGTGTTTGTATCTTATTATTGTGAACATATATCAAAAGGCTAACTAACATGACACCAATAAATTACTTATCAACAAAACGGTTAGTGGAAAACTCCTAATGGTTACCTTAACTAATTGACAAGAACGTGGGCTGAGTCAAATGTTGTCAAACCAAGAATGAGCACGATATATTCTGTAACACAGAATAAATAATAGACCTGGAAGCTGGAAGAAGAATAACTGCTTCTATTCCCTCATCTTTTATTCCATAGAAATGAAATATCATCAAGAGTAAAGTTTCCATTATGGGGTCTTCCGGATGGAGCATGGAGAAAAATAAACCATATTTCATAATGATCTTCATACAGTTTGTGGCTGCTGGCATGGCTTTGCTTTCTAAGGCAGCAATAACCAAAGGAATGAATCCTTATGTGATTGTGGTTTATCGTCAAGCGTTTGCTTCAATTGCATTAGCTCCTATTGCTTTCTTCGTGGAGAGGTTTCCAATCTTTATTTGGTTTTTTTGCTTATTACTATTAATTATTTGTTAATCCACAATCAACTAAGACTTAACAGGGTTCTGTTTGGTTCAAATGATTGATTAATGGCTCTTCATCTCTATTGATTCAGACGCACTGACGCTTCTCCATTATCATTCATCCTACTAAGCAAAGCTTTCTTGGTTTCTTTACGGGGGTATGCACATCACATATTTCCTGCATAATAAGTTTTCCTGCTTCTGCATTTGGACATATGGAGCCTAACCATAATGCCCCTGTTTTCAGCTTGTCCTTTTTTACTCTTTCCTTGAATACTATTGCTACCTTTTAATTGGTATTCAGGTTTAAGCCTAACATTGAATTCAAACATCTGGTGAATTTCAGAATAACTACGAGCTTACATCTCTACTACTTCGGGCTGTATTACGTGTCTGCAACTTTCGCTACTGCATTACAATTCCTGCCATTACTTTCATCTTGGCAGTGTGTTTCAGGTATAAAAATATAAAAGAGAATATATATTACATTAGTTGCTGAATTACTTCTGTACACGGAAAATAAGTTGACTGTCATATTTGTGTTTACTGATGATCATTTACTTCTGATTCAGAATGGAGAGTTTGAGTATAGAACAGAGACATGGAGTGGCCAAGATTCTAGGTTCAGCAATAGGCCTTTCTATCTCTCTACTTTGTTCTCTTGTCAGAGGACCTCCAACGTATGCAGAAACTAGCACAGAATTCTTAAACCGTCTGTCTGAAAAGCATTATTCGAAAGCTGACTGGTTAAAGGGCTCTTTTCTCATGCTTGCTGCCAACTTTACAAGGTCTATATGGCTGATAGATGCAGGTCCTGCTTGATCGAATCTTGTGGAACCACCCCATAGAAAAGTTTTTAAGTCTTAAAGACATTCCTCTTATGGAGCCAATTATCTTTCTTAAATTCAAATACGGAATACATGCACAATTTTCATGTGTTAGGGTTCCCTGATCAAGCAATACCCAGCAAAACGTCGGGTTACAGCCCTGCAGTGTTTTTTCAGCTGCACATCGCCTGCAATATTTGCCATAGTGAAAGAAAGAAGCACCAAATCATGGAGGCTTGGGTGGGATGTTAATCTCCTTTCTGTATTATATTGTGTACGTACTTGTATCCAATTTTTGCATTCATAGAAGTTCACTTGTAGGCTAGTTATAGACCCCATTTGGAGCTTATCAACTAGTTTCCGAACAAAATAAACAGTTGTATTGACTCATGTCGGAACATTGTAGGGTGTGATTGTTGCTGGAATGGCTTAATGGTTGCAAGTTTGGGTTGTTGAGAAGCGAGGACCTGTATTTGCGGCTGTCTTTAATCCATTGGCACTTATCATTACAGCAATTTTCTGAGCAATATTGTTTAAGGAGACTCTTCACTGGGGAAGGTTTATGCTAATACTAATAAGTTCATGTTCGGTACATTAGACTTCACAGTATTGTATAGGATCAAAAACTGTCTACTGCTATACACTCAATTCTTCATTTTCTTGGAAACGCCAAGTCTCCTTTTAACTGATTTTTATGTTTCATTTTTTTCTCACTTGCATGCAGTGTCTGTGGAGGTATCATGCTTGCAATTGGTCTTTATGGCATTTTACGGGTGAAGAGCAAAGAACAAAAAGCTGAAACAACTGAAAATAAAGTGGCAAATGAGGTAGAAACTGAGAAACAGAACCCACAGAACAGTGAAGAAACAATTTTGCAGGGTATATATACCATGCCAGAGATGAGCATTTTTTGAGTACTGGTGTGAACACTACCCTCAGTTCAACAACATTGTCAAGTTCAAACGTAAGACGTCAAAGGGAAACTCACCTGAATATGATTGCAAGATTCTGCCGTCTTCTGGTGGGATATTCCCTCAGGTCTGTAGACATGTTCAAGACGAACTTTTATCAGTGAAGCAACCGAATATATAATAAATGAAGAAAGAGACTTGCAAATGTCACTTCGAATTTGCAACAGATAATAATCGAAAGGAGCATCATCATATAATCAAGAGAATGACATAAAAAGAGTAATATAAAAGCATTATATATATATATATATATATATATTTGTTCCATTCTAAATCCCGCATTCCCCCACAGAAATTAGAGTCCAAAGACTGCTTCAGAGCTCATCAAACAGAAATTAAATGGCATTACTAAATTCCGAGCTCTAGTTTCCCCGTAGACATAGGCAGTCGCATTAACATTATACATCATGATTTAAGTAAGAAGAATCAGAATCGACAACCACAAACAAAACCCAGGCAGCAGAAGAAAATAACATCTAACCAAGAAACTGGAGCTCATATCCATCACCCATCAAACTGTCTTATTGTTTTTATACATGTTTTGGGACATCTAAACTCATGATACACACCATAATAATAATAATAACTAAAACAAAAATTTAAGCATACGAGTCTTTAGAACAAGAAACTGGTGGAAGAGTTCTTGAAATTTAAGATATAAATTCAAGGACCTTCTTGAATGGAAGTCCTTATTGAGAACTGACTTAAATTATGGGGATAAAAAGAACAAAAAATAAAAGAAGAAAAACTAACTATATGTTCTTTCTGGATTACAGAACACAAAAAAACTATCCAAAGAATCAAAGAAAATTTAGCAGAACAAATATCGAAGTGTTCGGCCGCAGCTTTTTATCTACACACAACTACCCCCAGCGCACTCTTCCAACCATATGAAGCTTGGAGTTGATGAGTTGAATGAATGCTTCCAGGGATGCTAGTCATTTACCCTATATATGATGATTCATATAAACTTGAAACCACATAAATTCTGTCTTCTGTATCTAATCACAATCCAGCCCACATACTTCTAATACAATTCCATCTTTCGCAAGGAATGGATTGATCCGCACCCATAACAGTGAAAAGATAGAGGCCAGAAGAATTGACCAAACGACAATGATGGTGGGAACTCTGTCCTGCTTCCCCATTAACCCTTTGAGGAAGGGGTATAGATGGACTATGACCCATAATGCAAAAAAGAGCCTGCCAAACAGAGGACCCCAAGTCTCGTATCCATTATTTATGGCATCTGAAACCCCAACTATGACCCCAATAATGTTGATAATCAACAAAGTCATCGGAGGGATTAACAAAGATGTCCACTTAAAGATGTAAAGCTCAGAAAAGTCTCCATCGTCTCCTCCTTTGGATGTAACAGTGAAGTTCGTGTTGACACCAGCCAAAACTTTAAGAAGTCCTTGCAGCAGAGCAAAAAAGTGCGCTGACACACCACCAATAACCCAGAACTGCTCATTTCTCCACCAATCATCGATTCCGACACCACCCCATTGCATCTCAAGGATACCAGTTGCAGCAATTGAAATAAAGAGTGCCATGAATAATATACTGGCATAGTTACTAATCTGTAGACAATACAAGAAACTTGTTAGCTAACAATTCCAAGCTATTCCTGAACAAGGTTCTATAGAGAACACTCTTTCCCTACACGAGCTCTTCCGATCTAAATTAATAGTAAGGGGGAAAGTCAAATGAGATAAACACGGCAAAGCAAAGTAGATATTTGAACTCAATACTGAGGCTTTGTATGTCATGCAAAGAGCTCACCTCAGGGACAATGAATTTTCCAGTAAGGAGGCAAACAGCTGGCAAGGTGCAGTAAGCAATCAATGGAACTGACGTCAATGGATAGACAACAGAGTTTATATAGGAAAATCTCTCCAATGGTTTCAGACCACACCCATATCCATACCAGATGGGACAGTGTCTGCTCAAGAAAATTTCAACCGATCCCAAGGCCCAACGAAGAACCTGGTGCAAACGATCTGAAAGATTAATTGGAGCTGACCCCTTAAATGCAGGCCTTCTTGGCATGCAGTAAACAGAACGCCAGCCATGACAGTGCATCTTGAACCCAGTTAAGATATCTTCAGTAACAGATCCATAGATCCATCCAACCTGGTTGTTTTAAGATGTAAGAGCTTATGCACAGCTACAACATCGGTGAAGAAAAAATTAGAAGAGAAGCAAACTTTATAAAGTTAATGCGTACCTCTTTTCCCCAATCTGTTTTATCCTCGTAACCACAACTAATTACATGAATTGCTTCTTTCAAGAGTGATGCAGATGTGGCTCCTGGAGGAATGCCGCCTTCTTCTAGCAGTGTCGAAGCAATGAAAACTGGTGATTGTCCAAATTTTTTCTCGAATTTTACCTGGGGCATGAGGGCTGATTTTTCACTGTCAATTCCTGCAAAAAATATGTAGTTATTACAGATGAAAGGCATGATGTCTGTTGCAGAGTCAGAAAGGGCCAGTTCTAGATGAAGCAGCATCTCGCATTTTTGGTAACAACTTGCCGTTGAAATATTAGGAATACAATCAAATCAGGAAGAGATTTAATCTTCTTGGCATTATTCCAAAAAGAGAGCTATCAGATATGCATGCACTCTCCAGTTAGAATTTTTTTAGCCAACTTCATTTATGTAGCAAAAGAACTAAGATCGTACCAAGATGGTTGTATTAATTTCAAGCAGATATCAATTGCCATGAGGTACTCAATGATATTTTGCGTTTGCTACTATCAAATAAAATTCAAAATTCAGGACCCTTTGGTGTCTATTTTCTTACCTTCAATTCCTTCCTCAATATTTTCAAGAGCATGAATCTGAGTTGAAGTTTCCCTGCCCTTTGCCGTCTTCTTTTTATCCTTTGTTTTGCCTTTCCTGTTCTTTTTTCTGGATAGACAACAGCAGCAACACCATTTTGGCAAACAATTGCATGTTTTCCCTGGGGGTTTTGCTTTCTTGGGTGCGTCATATCCATAAAGTGCTTGTCTCCGGAAGACACAACCAGTTCCAACGTAAATTGGACCTTGAATCCCATCAAGCCCTTTCATATTAATCTGTATCAAAATAAGAATCAACATACTGTAAGTTGACAAATAAAAAGCACATTAGAGTTTGTAAATCAACTCAGTAAATATGAGAAAGCAAAGGGAGGACTTCACATACATCAAAAAAGACAACATTGCGATTTGAATATCTATCATGTCGATCAATTCCATCAAACCGTTGAGGGAATTGCACATAGCATATTTTCTTTCCAGCTTGTGGGTCCATCATGAAACACATAGCTTCTCTTAGAGCTTTGCTGTTATTTATGTAGTGATCACAATCAACATTGAGCAGGAAAGGAGCGTTTGAGATGACCGCAGAAACACGCACCTGGAAATAAAGTTATTGAGTGAATAATGCAGATTAGTCAAGCTCATAACGTTATTAATCAATCTTAAGAAAAAAGAAAGGGGGTGGTAAAAGCGCAAAAGGGGAAGAAGAGATGGAAAGTTACCAAAGCATTCATGGCACCGGCCTTTTTGTGGTGCTCAAATCCTGGTCTCTTCTCACGAGAAACATAAATAAGGCTAGGTAACTCATTTCCTTCAACATCATGAACGCCATTATGACCAAGGAACACCTGTTGGGAAAAAAATAAAATCAATACTAAAGGTATTTTCAATTTTTACGGCTGGACCCCAGCACCAGTATGACAAAAAGCAGATTCTAAAGAAAATGTTTTAAGTATACCTGAATCATTCCAGGATGATCCCTGACATTGTTTCCTGGCCAAGGAGTTCCGTCCTGCATGGTCCAACCATCTTCAGGAACCTTTTGTGCCATTGCAACCAATCCATTTATTCGAACTTTAAACTCTTCATACTCTCTCTGCTCGAAAACAAATAAAAAGGCTAATTCGTCATCTAGAAAAATCTCAAAATTTACGCCACAAAAAGGATGAATTATTTGTTTAAACAAATCAATTTGCAAATGCAATCCGGAGATTAATGAATCAATCTATTTATTTGTTTTACAGACAACTCAGTTTTATACAACTTGTGGCATCAAAGAAAAAGAACTTGTACAAAACAAATTGTAATAGATTAAAGGAAAAAATGGCAGACCTTCATTGCACGACGTTCTCGCACAAATGTTGGTTCCACCTTGTCTCTCAAATAGTCAACCTTCTGAGCAAAGTACCATTCGGGTGCTCGAGGCTCAATGTTAAATTTCTTACAGAATGGAACCCATTTCCGGGCAAATTCAGATGTCTCAGAAAGGGCTTCAAAAGTGAGCATGGCAGCACCATCATCTGAGACATAACAGGCAACTTTGTCCACTGGATAATCCACTGCAAGAATGGAGAGAACTGTGTTTGCAGTGATAAGTGGAGGTTCTTTCAATGGATCCACGGTACTCACAAATATGTCCATGGCAGCTAGTTCAGAAGGTTTCCCTTCTTTCTCATATCTGGTATAATGTCAACACAGACTGGTTTTCAGAGACAGATAATGAGACGACAAGATGTAGAACATAAAGATACGGGAGCAAGTACCTCAGTGAGAGTCTATCTAAGTATGTTTCTCGCTTAATGGGGAACCACTTTGGAAACTGATCAAATATCCACGAAACAGCGAACCATATCTCACATATAATTGATGTAAGCCATAATCCATATGCATCGTTTACTGGGTGGCGAATTCTGTAGTGAAAGAACAGCCCTAGGATTACCATTCGTAGCAAAATGATCATTCGGTAGGGGTTTATCTTGCTTGAAGGAATTGGTAAATTTCTTGAGAGTGGTTGTCTGCCTTCGTCCATCCTGTAAGGATAAAAGTGAATGACACATTTCCCAAGAGAGTAACAGAAATTAAAAAGAATTGATCTTTTTCCTGAAAAATAATTGCCAGAAAAATGTGCATAATCATTTCAAGCAAAAGTTTGTATACGCAACTCCAGTTTATATCTGTAAGTAGTGAAAAAGACTTTACACAAACAACCCTAAAACCTGCTATAAAGTCGTACCTAATAAACTACTAACAAGTTACCAAAATTTCTCCTTCAAAATTGCAGCGTATATATTATCATAGCTCATGTCATCTCCACCCCCCTTCCTCTCAATTTTATTAATGAACTTTGCTCACCACAAAGTATAATGTACTTTTAAACTAAAAGGGAAAGCAACCATTTACTACAATTCACAAGCCTTCATTTCTTGGGAGATGCTCTTAGTAATATTCTCTAAACTTGAAAATCTCAAAAATGTATATTCTCAACTTCCAAGGGCATTGCTATCATCAAAATACAGAACTGCAGTAGAGCAAGGTAAGTGAAACTGAAGCAGATGATTTCTTCTTTACATTTAGAAAACAAGAAAGGCTTCAAACAGAGCCACTGAAGTATGTTATGGCATATAATCTTTGCCATAAAATCCGAATTATAAATTATACTTTGCCCAGCAACAGCCACCAGTCAAAGCAGTCATTAAACAGAGAACATAAAAAGAATTAAAAGGGCAAAAAAAAAAAAAAAGGAAAATAGGACTACAATTTAGATCACCGACAGGACTATAGTACAGATGATGAAAAGGGGTGTGGGCCTACTTGGGTAAATCAGGATCGTCCATCTGATCTCCATTGTTTCCTCCACCTTTATCTCCTTGATGCTTCACCACTTGAAGTTTATCATTCTGCTTTTTCTTCCATTCTTCCATTCTTTCCTTCCAGGCAATGGTACCATACCCATATACAGCTAAATCTTTCTTAGGATCCATGGGCCGGGGTGGAACTGCCAAACCAGTTGCATTAGCTTTTCCTAGCAGATCGGAATTGGGGAATTGCAAATCACAAATCTCAATGAACATACCAGTCATGGAGGAATCAGAAAATGGCATGGGATGGATTCGCTTCCCTCGACCCATGAATGGGGGGATAATTAGAGCATGCTTGTCGGCTGAGATAGTATCATCCTTCAACAAAATGTACATTTTTCATCAAATTCAAACTCAACAAAAACGATAAAAAATGTAAACTCCATAAAGCAAATTTAACTTGTAAACAAACATTATTGCACTTAAAGAAAGATTTTAAAGAAGACAAGCTTCAACCTACCTCTTGACCATATGTAAGCAAAGGAATTTCAGAGCCAATTGCTGCTGAATCCAACTCGGAATGAGTCGTGATTCCAGAAGCAGTTCTGCCAATATTAAGACGCGTGGAGAGTGCTGCTTCAGTAATATGATGGGGATCTCTTCTCTCATTGCTGTTGTAATCAAATTCATTCTCCAGATCATCAAATTCATCCTCATCTTCATCTCCGTCAACTCTGGGACTCCCTGAAAAAAGAATAGTCTGTTGTTAATTATAATCTTACCAAAAGCAGTTGGCATTGAAAAGCGGCCTCAGTAGACGTTTAGTAGATGAGAAGATAAATCAATTAGTTACCTTTTATGCGCTTATATCTGGTCTTGCACTGAGGGCATGCTTGATTACCCTCTCTTCTTTCATACTCATAGCAAGGCCTACAAACAGGGAACGCACATTCATTGCAGGCAACAAAGGGCTCTCCATCCACTGTAATTTCAATCTCATCTCCACAAATCTGACATATCTGACCACTCAACTCTTTCACTGAGGTGACCTGCCACCAAATCAAGAATTGGCATCAGATCAGGAAATTTCAACAATCCAACAAGTGAAACAAAAATCTTGGTGAAAATGCATTAGCACACGCAGATTGGTGGGGAAAAATACAGGAAAGAAAAAAAGTTTAGAGGACAAAAGTAGAAGAGAGCAGGGAAACCCAATTTACATGGATTCAAAAAAAAATTCCAAGTCAAGGTTAGATACAAAAAGATGAATTTTTTGGGCCAAATCTGAGTTTTCAGACCCAGAATCAAGCAGAATGACTTGAATCATAGAACATGAAAAGCAGAATTCGTTTCTATTAACCCTAAAAAAAAAAAAAAACACGATTTGACTGGGAACAAGAAACCGGGCATGGCATCTCGTCCAAAAAAAACAAAATTACAACTTTCACTCCAAACAGAGCTTCAATTGCAACCAATCTGAGAGCTGAAAATGCAAAAGGAAAGATAAGAATGAATCTCGAAGGCCCCTACTCTTCCAATCTCGTCAGCATTGATGAGAACAAACTCATTTCTGTTGTGCGAACCGGCCACAAGTCTCCCATTAGTGTCCATCCTAAAAACAACCTTAAAAATCTCTCTCTCACTCTGTCACCAGCGCAGACACATACACACAATTGTACTTATTCCCTCTCAAGAAAAGGAGAGGAGAAACAAAAATGACTCAAAGCCCATTTGCTGGCATCAAAGAAGGAAATGAACGGCCCCTTTGGTTTCTTCTATTCTTAAAAACCACCTACTTCACATTAAACAATCACCGAAAATGATACATTAACAGACCCATAATATATATTTATATTATTACAGTTGTAAAGAAAAATGTGGTAATTAAAGAGAGTCTTTTTGGTTTTCGGTGAGTGGTGTGTGGTTTTGGTGATTCTTTTTCCAGAGAGAAACCCCCAGTAAATGATAGAGGGTCTCTCTCTATTATTTCCCTCTAATCTGTGCTGTGGGGGTGTGGATCAGAGAATCACTTGCCACGGGTTGAAGAAGGGATCGACAACGACAAAAAGAAATATGTACGTATATTGTATGTATTTTTCTTAGAATATATAGAAAAAAAAAATGATATAGGGGAGAAAAGAAAATTTAACGCGTAATGAAAAAGGAAAACAGATTGCTCTTCCGATCTGTATTTGGTAGATGAATCAAAGAAATTGGGAGAGCGAAGAGGTTGGGTTTTGGAGATATGGGGTCCAGATAAAGTGGTGGAGAGAGGAGGCGGCCCCACCGTGAAGCAGTGCTGCGCGGAGTCTGCTTAGAGGGTATTTTAGTAAATAGATCGGAAGAGCGTTGACTTTGTCCATTTTTTTGAATTTTTATTTTTCTGGGGTTTGGGGGCCAAGTGGGGGGTGGGGGTAGGTTTCTTTTCTCTTTCTTCCCTTTTTTGTCCATGAGGGAGATAGGAGAGCCGAGGATACGGTTCGATCCCGAAATCTCTTATTCAGAATTTGAATCGCTTTTAAAAAGCGATTCAAATAGGTGCAGTGATTACTTCTTACATTCTAAATAAGAGATTTAAAGCGATTCAAATAAGTGCAGTGGTTACTTCTTACATTCTGAATAAGAGATCTCGGACGATTTGGATTCACATTAAAAGGTATATTCTTTTAAAAATAAAAATAAAAATAAGAAATATTACAAGGATTATTATAGCGGACATTAATCAAACCCCTAATCAAAAGAGTTCAGAAACTCATCTGAATGTCATTCGACCATATGAGTTTTTTGTCTTAGATTAATTAGGGTTGGAAATGATCAAGGTCCACTTCGAACAATGACAACACTCAACAGTAATAATCTTTTTGAATTAAGAATAATGTTGTATAGTATTATCAGTTGTGAATAATACAATGATATGATGTTAGGAACTACTGATATTAAGTAACATTACTCGTAAGTTACATATACATAGTAGCTGTTTTGAGTTCTTCTTTTCCTTTTAGACCATATCCAATGCATAGTTATAGTCATAAAATAATACGATAATTGGAAAAAAGTGTTAATTAAGCACATTAAATGTTTGACATTATCATAGAGAATGTCATGAGAGATCGGAAGAGCGTCGTGCATTAATTTATCCAATCAATATATTTGTCTCTATTTCTTTTTTTCAAAATCTCAAATTGTAACTTGCTAAATATACAATGTGGACATTGGTGTATTGAATAATTTTTTAATGAAATGTCACTATTTTTTGCCATATATACACTGTTAATATTGTTGCATTGAAAATGCTCTTAGGCTTGCACTTGTAATAATTACATAACTATATCGCGTAAAAGTAATAGTGAGGAATCAATTCTAAAATTCAAAAGGGTATTAATAAATTTTTAATTAATAAAAAATTTCAATGCCCTTAGGAATATATTTTCCCCCCTCTTTAAAGGAAAGGAATATCAAGATTTGGTGGTATTCCTGAATCTTAACAAAAATAAAAACATGGCCTTTACTGTAAATAAATAATTAATTAATCAATTATCATTTGATCTTCTATGTGCTACACCGCAGGTGTCTATGGCCTATATGGCATTATTCATATTCGTGTATTATTATTTACTTATCTATTAAAATTTTTCTGTTGAGAACCAACAAATTATGATTACAGTTAAATATACCAAAGATTTTGTTTATGAAGGTGTTAAAGTATAGTCAAATTCTGTTAATCTTGATTTAGATCAAAATTATTGAATTAAATCTCGTGGCAAAAACGAAACAGATAATTTCCTTACATTTTCAACATGTTTGCCAACTATTTTATTTTATAAATTAAATAAATTACGTTTATAAATAATAAGTTTAGTATCTTTTTTTTTTTTAAATTACAAATGAGGAGGAGGCTTAGCACTTTATATCATTTTAAGTAGACTTTTCATTAAAAAAAAAAAATGGGAACTAACAATAAACGATACCAATTGATGTGTGTATGTGTGTGTATAACTAGTCGGCAGTGCAAATGAGGAGAAATTGATGAAAAAAATTAGAAGAGGAGAAAAGATAACTACAAATTAAAAATATAAATGATGTCTTGACCAAAATGACCTTGTGGACACGTTTTCATTTTTTTTACTTTTTTATTGTTGAGTCCCGGAAATCATTTTTCTCATAAAGATCGGATTTTACCATCTCGGTAAATAAACGATATTTAATTTCTATCAATTTATTATCTTTTAATAATTTTCAATAGTCTTCACCAAACAATTCAATTGTGTACAAGTGAATTGCATAACCATTAATTGTGACATTATTACTATTACGCAGTCCATTCAAATTTGTTTTCTCTTCTCAATGTTTTCTCAATGTTTCATTTTCTATAACCTTTATTTTCGGATGACTCATTATCATGCTAAACACAATTAACAGTGTATTGATATCGACTTTTACCAGTATCATTAAAGTCAATTTGACCATGCAAATTAAAATCATCCAAATAAAATGTGCACTACGAAAACCAATAAAAAGTAGAGTATAATTACATTTACAGATCCAATCTTGATTTTAAGAAAGAAAACAATGTCATTTTATGTGGGGGCAAGGGAGATAATTGCTCATTGTTAGAGTATTTCCAATGCAACAATTTACATGGAGAGATAAAATGTGTTTATCTCTCTCCTTCCATACATACACATTTTTGTATTAGAGATACTCTTATGATTTCTGGAGGAAAAAATATTTATATTTCACCCATATGATTTTTATATTTCAATTTCAAAAAACAAAAAATTGGTCAAAACTTACATGCTCTATTAGATACACTTTGTAAAACGCAAAACTTTTATTCTACCATTCATTGTATTTCTATTTTGGTATTGGACAGGAAACATGTGATTTGTCAACTCAAAAAGAATTGCTTAAAAAGGGTAAGGGAGTTCACCCTACCACGGTTGGACTCTAATAAGTAAATTGCTAAGTGAGTTTGAATTGTTTGCTTGAAGGCTCAGGAAACCCCACAAACGTGCTATTCCGATGCCGCTTTTTTCCTTTGACAAGTGCCACTATGCCTTGTTCCCTTCTCTCGCACATGATTTTGGGCACAATTGGCCCTCTGGCTTAACCCACACGCTTTGGCATGTGCAAATGAGGTAAATCTATTAATTCCATCATTCCTTTTAACCCTTCCTCACAAATTCAACTAATCTCACACACCTCGGGGTTTATATATCGCGTTTTTCATTTCACTTTTAACATTTGGAATTTGAGTCTATACGTAGCGTGCATTCATATACCCACATGAAATCTCGAAATTGCCGATTAACTTGTTATGTCGTATATGCAATGTGTCTACCAATCGTCTGATGAGAAATGTAAATAAAAAGACTCAAGAAAGATAATTAAGATGTTATTTACTGAATAGTGTACTGAAACAATGTACGTAACAAATACAAGTACACAACATTTATTTGTATGTTGCAATCAATGCACTTTCGGAGCAAGGCATGCCTGTGGGAATCTTTAGAGCAATAATGCAAAAATATTAGTTAGAGATGTTTAAAAACCAAGCATGTGTACAGGAATGCAACCACATGTCCCATTGTCTTTGTTTTCTTTCGACGATAATATTATTTTCGTTATGTATTGTATGCATAACTAACAAGTGGACCAAATGGATGCTTCTTCTGCAGGTAACCTGTCCATTACATTGTGAGTGTAGCAGCTGTATATACACACAGATACGTACATGTATATTCATACTTATTTAATGTAACATGTTCAAGACTCAACATCGATCTCTTACTATTTTATAGTAGCCATTGTTACATAGCGATAACGATGCTGAAATTAATTGTAATTTTTTGACGTTTTGGTTTGATCAATTTTGAGCACGTTTGAGATGACATGTGTATCTAATTCTACTTTTAGCGAAATCAACTTATGTCAACTTTTGCAGCTTCAAGGAAGAAATATTATCATAAATACTGAAATAGTTTTCTCCCTTTCTTTTCTTTTTTGAATATTTAAAAATATGTCAAACAATGCTTAAATCACATGTCAATTAATAGCAACTTTAGGGGTTTGTGAATTTTGAGAATTTGCCTCAATACATAAATATCCTTATTTTCTATTTCTATATACGGTTGTTGGATCACATCGGGTTACAAATAGTTAACAACTTGGTAATAGATAATAGACATAGAATATGACAAGAAAAACACGTTCTAACAACTCTTGCAATTTTCCCCGTATTCAAATATAATTGAGGCATTAGCGTTCACAATAATCTAAATCTACTGTATTGGTTTTGTAATTTAATTGACCAAATTAAAGTGATTAATCCATGGTTTGGTCCACATTTAAATAGGACAACTTGGGATCCTTCCATAGAAGAAAGAACTTTGCATTGGCATATGGTTCGGTAATCAATGAACATGGGTTGTTAACATAGAATTTTCAGTTGAATATAATACTAAAAATTTTAAAGTCAGATCAATCTTGAGATTTGTTTTTTATTTTTAGGTTTTTTCTTGCCATGGATCGATCACATTTGAATCTTAATTAATTAATAATGTAGCAGTTTTTATCAGTAAGTAAATATAAGAAACCATTGACTCCAATATTGTTTATATTTTAATTCTTTGCAGATGCAAAGGATCCGGAAAATATATTTAGATGAACAAAAGTTTATTAATTTCTATTGACACGCGAATTACAAGGGGAAAAAACAGAGAAGCGTATAACAATAATTTCTATAACACGGTATAATAAGATACTAATTTAGAATAGAAATTTGTGGAGTTTATACTTGTTTAATTGCTTTTATTTTTTAATTTTGGGTCGAAGGGTTTCCCAAAATCAGCCGATCGTCATCATTAGGTAATTAGAAAGAGTGCCCATACCTAAATCCCTAGTGTTTAACAAGTGTCAGGCCTCAATTGCTTCTACTGGTATCATTAAGCCTAATGACCAATGAATTCCTAACTTGTCTGTATATGCTATTTTGAACCCCCCCCCCCCCAAAACCAAAACCCAAAAAAAAAAAAAAGAAAAGGAAGAGGGAAGAAATAAAGAAAGAAAAGAAAAAATAGATGGAACGAGAGAAAAAGTTTTCTTACTAACTTTAATAATATGATTAATTAATTGAACTACATTCACGTGCTGACATGTTCCATTCTTGAATCCAAGCTACAGCAACAATGTTGTGGTTAATCCAAAAGGTCTCGATCCCATTGAAGTTCAATTCGTGGTCGAATCAATCAATTAAAAATCTATATGTTCACATATCATTTTTATTTAAAAATAGAATACATTCAAACTAATCACATCTAAATATTTGACCGAACACACTTGTAACAAATCTCAATAACCCATTATCACAAATATAATTCTATTTTTAAACAAAAAAATATTTCTTAGTGTGGTCTAAAATAAGAGATTATTTATTATTTTTGAACATTTTTTGACAACACTAGCTCGCATATAACCATATCCCAAATTTGAGTGATTTATACAGTAATTACAATAATTGTGATTGAAAACTACAAAAATGGGAGGAAAATAAAGAGCTTGTTTGATTCTCATTCTTTCACATTATTCTTCAAAATTATAATTTTATCTATTATTGATTTGATGACGCTCTTCCGATCTATTATATATTTCAAATTATTTGTATATTTTCAATACACATTTTACCTCTATTTTAGTTACAATTACCTTAAATTCGGATAAATAATTAGAATCAGAGCTCAAAAGTGAAAAATGAATGATTATAGAGAGATGTCCAGCAAATGATGTAAAAGGTACAACCAGGTAAGCATTAGTTCCTGCATCAGAGGGGACCCATGATTAGAACCCTCCTACAGACGGGTGTTAGCTGGCGTTTAATATCTCACTGTTTTCGTCGGTGGACATATAAATAAAACATTTTTAGAAAATAAAAATAAATAGTATAACAATACAATGTGGGCTCTAAAGGCCCAATTTTACTCCATTTAGGTGTCAAAATACGCCCGACAGAAAAACAATATGAGATCCGACGGTGACGATAAGCCCACGTGGCGCATAATGAAGCATTGGATACAGCTCACTGCAGAGTTAAGTTGGTCTGTCGCTTTCATGAGTTGTCAGACAAGTTGCAGAATATCATGACGTTGGAAAATTAATTATTTTTTTAAAGAACATTTTAAAAAATATTAATTGGGAGAAGTGGGCTCTGTTTTTTTCTCTAATTTGGGCTGTTTTTGGACAAATAAGTTTGAGAAATAGGCCATTAGCACTGTATTTCTATTTTGAAATAATAAATAGTAAATTTAATAAAAATAACTCGTAATTTGTGTTGTACATATAAGTTTCAAGAGATATGCGATATATATAGATATATAATTTGCGTGATTGAATTGTATTTTGAAAATAAATATAGTAGTTTGTTAATTTTGTTCTAAAACAGGAAAAACATTTTACACAAATGGATATGCTTACATTATTGTTTTCAATCCGTATCAAAAATAGATGAGAAGATAGATTCCACGCCTTTCTCAAATATATTCAATCTCACACATTTTTCTTCTTTTCTTCGACTTTGCTTTTTAAAGAAAACTTAGCTTAATCACATATTTGGGTTGGCTCACTTACCAAATAGTCTAGACTAGATATAAACAATTTCAAGTGACAGGTAACATATTTTTTTTTTTTGGAAGGGGAAAGCTTAATTTTCATTACTAGAGTGATCCAACTCAAGAACAAGGCACAACCAGGGGGGAGGGCTATTCAAAATACATGGAGAATAAAACTCTCGAGCTTTTCGAGCTAAAGCATGAGCCACACTATTTCCTCTCCTATTGACATGTTGCACTCTATAGTTGCTTGCACTTTTCAGTAATTCTTTACAATCATAAACTAGAAGGCCAAACTCCGACATAAGTGACAGGTAACATCTTGTGTGTAACAATTCAAAGATTGTTAATATGTACAAAAAGCGTTTCATCTAGTTGTGTTTCAATCATCCTTAAAATGGTGCACAGCTAACCAAACTTTATTCGGTTATTGTAGAACCTGAATAATGCTTTTTGGCGAACATGTCTTCAATCCCAATTTTTGACACTTTATTTTATTTATTTATTTATTTTTGCTTGTATGGTTCTATGACTCTCTCACTGACTATACATCAAGCTATTAGAGGAATAATTCATAATAATTTTATTGATTATTTGGTATTGAGTATCTGTTTTTTAAAGCTCTTTCAATTCAATGTTTGATGGACGAAATTAATGGAAAATATATTTGGACAAATTATGTGGAGGCAGCTTATTGTAAACAGAAATTTCGTCCTCTGCCGACACTCGTTTGCTGCACAATGTGCTTTTCTTTAGTCAAATCCTTTATTTCGTTTTTGGTTTGCCTGCTCGGGCCACCGACACTAGCTAGCTCATTTCTTTTGTTGTTTTATTTTATTTTTTCCAATTAAGCAACAATAACACGTTTGGTTACTACTTTTAAGTAAAAGAAGAATATTCTTTTTTTTTTAAATATATTCGTCATCATATGCTATCTATCAAGCACGGATATTTTTTTTTGGGACAACCTATTAAATTTTATGAAATATGTGGTTGGACGTAAGTAGTTATATATTATTGGTAAGTAAAATGAGAATTTGGAAATAAGAATCAAACAATGTAACTTGACTTGTTAAACTTAGCATAATGTTAACCAATCCAAAATTATTATGATGAGTATAGAATAGATTAAATCATGAACCTAGCCCTTGTGTTTGCCAGGGCAGATGAAAATTACTCATAAAAATTTTTGTTCTTTAATAATTATTTATCTTAAATAATTCACCTTATTATAGCAATATAGTATATTAGAAAATGAAACACTTGGTGCAACAAGAACATTAAATTGACATGAGACACAACAGTAACCAAAAAATTTATCTCCCATGATTTCTTTATTATTAAACGACGTTAATTGGCCGTTTTGAGAAAACCAGATAAAATAGTACACGTTTATGCGACCAACCATATTATAAATTCATCCCTCCATGTGGACCGGACATTAGGAATCATTAATTACTGATGACCAGAATGACTAAACAAATACCGAGAAAGGTTAAGTATTTTTAAAGGATTATTATAAAAAATTCTACCTCAGTATCTAATCTTTAACAACCAGTACATTTGGGTTCTTAACATTTAAAATTGAGCATCCGAGTTTTTAGCTTTGTAGTATTTGAGTTCTCACGAACGAAAATGTTCTTTCTTTTCTTTTTTCTTCTCTTTTTCTTAATATATCGAAGCACCCTTTTTAATTTAAATGATCACTAGGCTTGTTGTCCCTTTTCATTCTTGGATGTCAACTACTAACTTTCTCATCATTAATTACTCACTCCATATTTACCATAGATTTTGTATTATTTACTTATGTTACATCATCGTCTCCTTCGAATTTGATGCTTTTTTAGATACTTGTAGGCTAAATATTTTGGCTAGTGAAGATATTTTTATTCTGAGAGTAATGGAGATAGGCCAATTTAGGTCATCAAATGAAATTAATATAAATTGAAAGTACTTCACTGCTATAAACATTTTTGAGGTGAGAAAAAAACTTTGATTATACGACTGCTAGTACTTTCAACATTAAAATGTTTTTTATTTGCACTTAACTTGGTTGCCTTAATGATTCTAAAAGTTACAAGTTTGACAATATCTAGTATCAAACCGGAATATTTCCTAAGGTCTTAAATGGTTGGATTTCCTATAAAATATAAAATGACTTCTTTAGCCATTAAGATGGCACCGTAGCTGGTTGCGATGACCACATTTTCCCAAGTCCCCATTTTTAAGTATTTAAATTAAATTTCTTTTCCAAATAATTTTTTCTTCTATCTTTTATAAATAAAAAATAGGTTTATATTCTTTTGTCATAATTTTCTTCTTCTTCTTCTTCTTCTTTTTTTTTTTTTTATCTTACGAGTTACAACCAAAACATCGGTTATCCATCTACTAGGGATCTAAATGTCAGAAAATGAAACATCAGAGACATAATTGCTTCTTCTTGGAAAGTTAGAACTAAAATGCACCAGATACCAAAGGGCGGGGACCTTAAAGTGAAACTTCAGTCAGTCTATTATTATTATAAAATGAAATCAAGGTTGATCATAACAAGGCTGGTACTTGGATTAACTTTCCAGTTTGTTAGGCTCCAGGTTTTCATTTTGTTGAAATTAAGGTAAGTTACAATGATGAGCACCTGAAAGTTCACATACATAAATTATTTGTAACTGCTATTTTCAAGGTTTACTCATGTTGCTTCATCTTTAAAGAAAACCAAAAATAATGATGGATACAAATAAGCTATAACTGGCCAAATTCAACAAATATATTATTTCTTTTTATATAGGGTTTGTTAAGCAATTGATCGATTGTAATAAAGTTCTAATCCTAATCAGTGTCGTTTTTCAAAATTTGAATCACATAACGCATTAACAAAAAGTTATTATATTTCATACATGATGTAAGTATGTAACCATGTGAACTTATAATCCATCATATAATCGATTGCCAAATGGATTTGTAATATTTTGGAAAACAGGAAAAGGGAAAAGAAAGAAGCTTGTGGTCTGTCTTGTCCTCTATTTTTTTTTTTTTTTTTACTCCACTTGGTTCACTTCGCAGAAAAGGTACTACTGCTAATTGTGAAGTCTGTTGTTATTATTGTCCTCTAATTGGGCAAGCCAGGAGGGACCTGAATTCACATGCTAGACTACTCGAGTGATGAATTTTAGGTACCACACCAATAATATCTAGGTTTCTTAACCTAGATTTTTGATATTAATAACTTTGACAATGGCCTCTAGGACAACAATCTATTGATGTAATTCTTGTACACAACACCGATTTTTGTTAAGAACACACGATCGAGTAATAATAAAAAATAAATCACATTTTTAAACAAATTATCTTAACAGGTCAGTTACACATGTTTCTTTCGTTTTTTATGTGTTAAAGAGTCAATTTTATTTTTATTGTTTTTTTATTTACATTTTAACATAGTCGTCATTCGTGAGCTACTGCAACTTGATATGTTTTGTTGAGCTGATGACTTGATGTTAAAACTTATAACGAGGTGGAGCCTATCCAATTCAATACCACTATGTGCTACATCTTTAATGAAATGTGGTTAAGGAGGGTTTTTTTTTTTTTTTTTGAAGGGGGGGTTGACTTCTAAACAAAGAGACAGATTTTGAAAAATCCCTATGGTGACAACATGCTTAAACAACAATTTGACAAATTAATACTTATTAACCATTTTCAAGTACTTTCAACTTTTGTTTTTACACTCATGTCACGTATATGAAACAATCGTTTTACAAAGACCACATGGTGTCCAATTATAGAGGCCACATAATTGGCAGCACACACGTAGCTGCCACATAGACACTATGCGTGTGCTACATGACACATGGGTGGTCGATAGTGCAACATGACACACACGTGTGGTGTACATGTGCATAATGCACTTAGCCTCTATAGTTGAAGACCATGTGAAATTCGCAAAACATCTACTGATAACTAATTATTTAATCAACAAAGAACTCACAAAACTTTGGGTTTGCAACTAATTATCGCCTTAGAGCCAAGTTCGCTGGTTTATAATAGATGGACTCTTTCGGTATCCTGGGCTAACCCAATTCGGTGCTCGGTCGGATTAAGCCCAATCTTTTGCATTTCTCCGTGGTCCTTTCTGTGATGGGTCGAGTTAAGAAGATGGATGGAATAACTAAATAGGCCTTCCGTTTCACTCTCATCTGCCCGTCAAAAGCCCATATGCACGAACACAACCCAAAATACGAGAGAAGGAAAAAAAAAAAACAAAAAACAAAAGGAAAAGAAAGAAAAAGAAATATATGCAGGCAGCTGAAGTAGGTGGCCTAAATGAAAATTTTATGTCGTTAATACGTACTGCATTTTTCATACCTAATGACACGTAAAAATGATTTCCTAGTTGGCCAATTTTCCCTTTTCATTCGTCCCAAAATATATGTTAGGAAAATTATATTAACTTTTACCTTTCCAAACATTATTAATTATACGTTTATTAATACTTGTGAAATTTGAAATTGGGTTATTTTTGTAGGACGGACGTATTTATGAATTTATGAAAATGCTCGGAATGAGCCTGATGAATAAAATTAAAACCTGAAATGTTAACGGGAGCTTAAAAAAATTAATTATACCTCAAAATCTGAGATCTCTTTAATTCTTGGCAATTAACAATTTTTTTGACATTTTGGCTTCGTCACGAACTGTATTTCTCATTCAAAATAAAAATAGGCCACAGAAATTTCTTCATGTCACGTGAAACTCACATGCACTTACTACATAAAATTCAACCATTGATGTTTAATATTAAAATATAATTAATTCGCTAATGGGGATTTTAAAACTTTAAATTTATTAATTGATATCGACTCTTGTCGGAGGTGGTAACACATGATAGGTTTGCTTTTGTTTATGGGTATCTGTCCCTTTCAACTTCATTTTCAAAGAAAATTATAATTAATATGTAACTTATCAGTTGAATTTGGCTAAAATTGCCACTTTTATCTGATCATGGATTAGTTTGGGCTCAAAAAATCAACAAAGTGTTTGGCAACTCTCCAGATTATTTATTTTGTTTATAATCTGTCACTCGATATCATTTTATTAGTTTCACTTTTTTCAAAAAGTCAAAATGTAAAAGTTAAGTTGTAATATTTTATTTTTTACAAAAAACAATCGATAAAATAATATCATGTAGCAATTTATAAACTAATTTATAATCTACATAGTTGTCAAACACGGCACAATCATTAATCATGCTTAGTACTTTTCATTGTCTCCATTACTTTGGGATAACCAATTCAATCAACTATTGATGCAACTTCAGCCACGTATGTTACAATGTGATCGTTGAAGATACACCAAAAATAAATAAATAAATAATACATGACTTCCAAAATTGTAGTCTTCGAATAATGTAAGTGATATTAGAAGAATTTTGGGTTCAAGTATCAGTATTGAATATTGATTGCTGATTAATTATGAAGATATTACATTACACTCGAAATATGAATTATAAATGTCTAGAATATATTACAAAACAAAATAAACTAACGTACACAATCATTAGTTTACTCTACTTCCCTACAAGCGGGGATGTAGCTAAAAAGATAAAAAGTGGAGGATCGTAAATAATAGAAAAATAAAGAATATAGCATAAAAATTTTTTTGACACAGAATATAAGATTAAATATATATTGAAGTTGTGCTCAAACTAATCAATTACTAATTTTAAATTTATATAGTTCATACAAAATCTTGTTAAAGTGTCATACAATGAACAAGAAAATTATCTCTTGTTTTATTACATTTTAACAAATGTTTATTACTGAATATACTCGTTTAGTGGTAAAAATAAGCTTGTGTTTACTGCTAGTCAAAGGAAATTTAAAATTTTAAAAAAATAATAATGAAAACTTTTCAATTGCACTAGGCTTTGGCCTAGTTGAGCCAACTTAAGGATCCATCCCTGCCTACATGACTGAATTCACTTTCATGCTAATGTTGAGAAAATGTGCGGAAAAGTAGAATTTGAAAATGGTCATATACATGGAATTGAGTGTCCATCTTAAATGATCGAACTTTTTTAAAATACAATTATAAATCTGCATTATAGTAGCACAACCGCACATAGATATTTATCATACTGAAACACAGCGTCAAGAAAATTAACAATAGAAACTCATATATAGTGGGAATACACTAAATGATCAAACTTATTAAGAAAAATAGTTTAAGGTTTCAAGCCCTTAATAATTAAATCATATATTTTAATGGACACTAATTAACATTGTGTTCAACTATATATACGTTCAAAAGGGGGGAAATTATGTTCAGCTATTTGATATAAAAAATTAAGCAACTAATCAGAATACATTAATTATTGTGAGCAAGATTATTTTTCATCAAAAGTATTACAATATGTACGTGTTTGACAGTTTGTTATATAGTGAGATTTGGATTCATAACATTGAACAAATTTCTGATATTATAGGACTACTATGTCAAGACATGTGGATTCATTTTTAAAACAAATTTGTTAAAAAGTGTGTATTTCGTTTTCTTTTGATGTAAATGAGACCTTAAAAGGTGCCATATGGATTGGTAGATCAAGTAGCTAACCAATTCACTCATTTCATTAATAGGAACAAGAAAGTAAAAAATGGCAATAAATTCTCATTTATAAAGCAAATTAACAACACAGTATAATGCATAATTATGACAAACCCACAATTCATACACCATAGGCAATATTCATAATTATAACAAACCCACAATTCATACACCATAGGCAATAGGTTTTTCCAGGGGAAACCATACAGCTTATTATTTACACACAATACCAGAACATACAACACACACATACATGTTCGGTAGGTATTAAAATAGTACTAGACAGTATATTAAATATTGAAAAAAAGGGGCTGATATATCTTGTTTATTGTACAGTCTAGTATGCTGGTAGGGCCTTCCGAACATGTCCACTTAGTCAAAGTCACGAGTTAAAAGAGATGGTGATGATGCTTTCCCTCGGCCTTTTCTTCTTCTTTCTTGGATTCCTTCTTCTCATGATGTTCATGGAACGCATACCCACCTGCTCCTACCCCAGCTGCTGCTGCAATTTCTTCCTCTATCTTGTGCCTGTGGGCGTGCTCCGGGTCTTTCTTTGCCTCGTGCTTCTCGTACTGAACGTGATTATTAACAACAAAAACAAAATATGTAAATTAAGTTATTTGGGTATCGTGTAGTCCCAGTTTTTTCAAAGCAATTAAAAATTTGGAAATAATTACTTGCTATTTTACTAGCTAGAGGAAGTTGTTTAATATGGTAACAAAATCAGTGAAGTATTGGGTTATTTTCGCTGTTTCTAATTTTAATTTATTAAAATTAGTAGTCACATGTCATGTTAGAGTAATTATGATCACGATACAAAGGTGATGGTGCACATTGAAAATCTTAATTTAACAGTTTAATGTTTTGGGGGAGATGTCTTGATCAGTAATAATTCAATAAAAATATTAACAAAAAGAAGAGATATTTACCAAGGCAAAGGCACCCGCAGCCGTGGCGCCCATCTCGCCTAGGTGTTCCTTATGCTTGTGTTCCTTCTTTTCTTTCTCGTACTTCTCATGGTCGTGGCTTGGGTTTTCATATATAGAGTCAGAATAAACTGCCTCGACCGGCTTTTCCTCTTCCTTGTGGTGGTGGAAGAGGTGGTGGTGGTGCTTCTCTTCAGCCATTTGGGTGGTGGTGGAGGAGATCGTTTAATGAGATTTTTTGTGGGAGTCTATAAGATTTGGTGACTTTGTGTTGTGATGAAGATCGGAAGAGCATGTCCCATTTATAGTGTGCCACTGCATGATCCATTTTAATTTGTCAATTTCTTGGTGAAATATTACTTGGACGGTTAGGATCTAGTACGTTTCGCTGCTCTCTCTACTTTGATAGAGACCATTAATACCAAGTCTATATTCATATCATCAAAACTACTTAGAACTTCACTAATGGTAAATCGTGGAATTTTTCACAATCTACTCTAGGTTGATGAATTACCTAGTTAATTCACCAAGCCATCCTAAGTACTAGATATGGAAAATTTGAGCAATAATTGGAAACATAGAGCTTGTTACATAAATTAGAGACGTTAAATAGACACATCTACAAATGCAAATACCAAAATTTTTAATTCTGATGGTACGTAATTTTATTTTAATGTCCTCTTAAAGTGTGCTTATTAGATTAGTTACTTACTCGCAGTCACAGGCCTAAAAACTTGTGCATAACGTGCCAATTTAAGCTTCTAGTTCATTTGCCAAACTATAATATGAAACTGGATATCCCTGGGATTTTATTTTAGTAGTGAAGAAATGGGCAGGTGGCCAAGTTCAACTGCATAGTACCGCGCCAATTGAAAGCTGGCCGGTTAGAAGGTTGCCCACATAATTAATGAAATTTAAATGCAACTTCATATTAATTTCTTTTTAAAATATAAATGGCATCGCACGTTGTTGTACATATATGATGAGATGTTAGTTGAGGCAGGTCATAGTTGTATTTTCCACTAGATTTAAAAGCCAACTAGAAGGCTATTAGGTCACATAGGTCTTGGACACTAGATCTTTTAAATCATTGTAATTTAGCTGTTTCGTCTAATTTTAATTTCCAATTAATTCAGTGAACAATGAGAAAATCACAACTAAAATGCCAAGAGAAGAGTATCATGTTAATTCTAAGAAATGATAAACTTTTCATAAATATGAAAATTTTCAAGAATCAATTCATTAAGTTCTTTGAATAGAGATAAACAATATTTAACAAGAGCACTATGCACAGTTTATAAAACTCTTATTTACATGGTAAGGAGTTATGTGGTATAAGATTATCGCTAAGAGGCTCTTTAAACCCACAATCCTCTTTAATTTAAATAGTCAAGTTCTAAAATTCTTTTTATGGTATATAAGGAATTAAGCGTGCATTGAATCAGATAAATAGAAATTATGTGGCCAAATTAACACTAGCTTAGTTGATTAAATACTTTTTATGCCCCTTATAAATTTGAAGTTTCAGTTACTATGAATTAATTAAATCATGCCGGCAAGATGGTGACTTTCAAAGAAAGTAACAAAGCATGTAGTAACTTTTATTTACTACATATTCCGAATATTCTTTACTTGAAAAAATGATCCGTTTTATATTCCTTTATTATCACAGTTATTGCTCAAACCACTTTTGGCTAACAAAATATGAGTTTATATATAATCATCATTCAAATCAACTGACACATCAAAGACATCTTTGAATGTTACCTCCCTTTTGCATTATTTTTGTCATATATCATATTTAATTAAAATAAAAGATATATAACGTATAAAAGAAAAGGTGGAATCCATCTTTTTATATTATGTTGGTCCAAAGCTTAAGCTAATCACATTATCATTCGCCCTTTATTTTTAATTGATTTATTATTTCAAATTAACGTACTAGTTAAGTTGGTCTAAACTGAATCACATTATCATTCACGCTTTATTTTTAATTGATTTATTATTTATTACTTCAAAATTAATGTCCTCAACAAAACTATACTACTATAAAGCAGTAGTATAAGGATAATAAAAGTCCTGAAACAACATTTTATTAATGAGTACAATAATCTGGGGATCGTAGTAGGCCGAATAACCCGTTGAGAGAGTGTCTTTACTACTAGGAAAACCATGTCTTTGAAATAGTATTATTATTAGTTCCCGTTAAAATTAGTCCTACAAATACAAATTATTGCACAGGGATATATACTCTTTAACTATTTAGGAGTTAAGATCAGAAAAGTATTGAAAACAGCATTATTGATTCTACTTAAAATAGTCCTACACCAAATTATTACATTTTGGCCACAATGGATTAATAGTTAGGTAATTAAGATCACGTGTGAACCTATTCAAAAAAAAAAAAAAAAGATCACACGTGAACACACACACGCACATATAAACAAAAAAGAAAAAGAAAAAGAAAAAGAAAAATAGTTATGTTTATCATTGTTGATTGCATTATCTGGGAGATTGAGACATTGATTCTCATATGGGCCTTGTAAATCATATATGTTTCCATGTTCTCATGAAGATTATTATAGAGCTCGAGCGTTTTTTTTTTCCTTTTTTGGCCTTTTTTCATTTAATTTCCACCCCCACATATTTTGTTTTATCTAATTAAAAAATTGATCACCTCAGTTTAACTTCAGTATTAACCATATATTTTATAAAAAAAAATATTTTACATTTTCCTATAATATCTTTTTAATTCTTCTCCACACCATATATTTTATTGAAAAAAATAATATTTTACATTTTCCTATAATATCTTTTTAAATTTTTCTCCACATGTTCTTCCGAAAAATAACCAAAAAGCTCTAAAGAACTAGCACCTAAAGCTTTTCATAAAAAAAAAAATAATAATTAATAAATAAATAAATAAAGAAGAGAAAGAAAAAAAGAAACGAAAAAAAAAAAAACCAGCGCCCAGGTAAATATATTTTAAGGAAACTCAATAGGGTCCAAGAAATTATGGCAACTGATTGTTAATATTTATTTATTCATTTCTTCATAAGATCTAGCTAACTGGTTGTGATTTTTGGGTCGACATGTGTAATGTTGGTTAATAATTAGGTCCACGGGACACCACATGAATAGTACTCTTAATTCTCTGCTATTTATTTATACATATAAATTGTATAAAATTTATACACCCACTAAAAAATTTACATATACTGTTAATATATAGTTATGTTTTCAAGGGAGACTGGGTTAAGGGTATTTATATAAATACAAGGGAATGTGAACAAATTTTATACATGAGTATCATGTACAAATAACATTTCTCCTCATGATATATAATACTATATATGATGTTAAGGCAATACCTTTTTATTTTTTTATTTTTAGATCGGAAGAATGTCGTTCCGTGTTGCATCCTCATGTGTCAAATAAAATTAAATTGACTATGAGACTTCTATCATCAAGTATCATAATATTCAACAAATATGAGATGTGGACACTGAAAATATTCACTTCAATTAATAAATCAAAATACGGAAAAATGGAGAACTTAAATTTTCTTATTATCACACACAGGTACAGTAACAATACACGGCGATGCGAGGGGAGAAGAGAAGGGATCCTCAGAACTGGATAACATATCCTATATATAGAGCCACACGCTCTAATATTTTCCATCCCGTCTCACTTTGTATCATCATATATTTATATAATTAAAACACTCGTCAATTCAAACACAAAATATATTATATTTATGGCACAACGTATATAGTTATGAATAATTACTGATGATCATATATAGTAATTAACTAAAGAGATGGTGGTGCTTCTTTCCGTCGGCCTTTTCTTCTTCGTCCTTGGCTTCCTCCTTCTCATGATGCTCATGGAATGCATATCCACCCGATCCAACCCCAACTGCTGCTGCTATTCCTTCCTCTACCTTGTGCCTCTGCGCTCTTCCGATCTGTCTTTCTTTGCCTCGTGCTTCTCATACTGTTCAACAAGAAGATAATTATATAAAGAAGAAATTATGCATGACCAAAAACCCTAACCTAGCTTACATGTACTAATTAAATCAACTAATCATCAAGTCATAATTAATTAGAAAAAAAAATAAAAGGAAAAGAGATCATAATTACCAAGCCAAATGCTCCAGCAGCAAGAGCGCCCATCTCCCCTAGGTGTTCCTTGTGCTTATGTTCCTTCTTTTCTTTCTCGTAATCCTCACTTGATTTTTCATAATCCCCACCAGTTTCATTATACTCGCCACCGGCAGTATCTGTATCGTAGCGCCCACCGGAGGTTTTGGTGTACGCGCCACCAGTAACCTTTGTACCGTATTCCCCGCCAGCAGAGTCTGTATTATAGCGGCCTCCACCAGTAGTTGTATCGTAGTCCCCACCACCAGCGCTGGTATTGTATCTCCCCGCCGCCCGTTGCATAACGACCACCAGCACTGGTTTTGTAGTCGCCGCCACCGGTTGAATAACCACCTCCGGTACTGGTTTTGTATTCACTGTCACCGGTTGAATAACCACCTCCGGTACTGGTTTTGTAGTCACCGCCACCGGTTGAATAACCAGATCCGGTACTGATTTTGTAGTCACCGCCTCCGGTTGAATAACCACCACCGGTAGTGGTATCGTAGTCACTGCCAACACCAGCACCAGAGCCATAGGTATTCTCAGAGTAGGTGGTCTTCTGCTCCTCCTCCTCCTCGTCCTTGTGGTGGTGGAAGAGGTGGTGGTGGTGCTTCTCTTGAGACATGGAAATTAATTGCTAGTATTGGTGAAGATTAGAAATAATCAAGAGATATATGTATCTATTGAGTTGTGTGTATATTCGCATGGAGATTGTGCGTGCTATTTATAAACTCGGATGGCATGCAAATGCATGGGACCCGTTGATCTCGACTTGGACGGTTAGGATATCATACTGTTCAGTGTTCACGGACATGTATCAACTTTTGAGTAAGACCTCCCCCGGACACTCCAGATCAATTAATGACACGAACCTAGATTATACAACAATTTCTTAGAAATAAGTATATCTCTAATTAATGGGCACGATGTTATTCGTATCCCTGTGTGTTGAATTGTACTCCTATTTGGCTTGTTTCAATCTTGCAGTCTGATGTACTTAATGATATGAATTCTAATGAAAAATTGTTCAGAATTCAGATCCTCCGCTTCTAGTTTTTTCATATTTTATTTTATGAGATTCATAGAGAGTGAGATTTTTAATTAATAAACACAAAAAGATTTCTACTAGAGTTTAATTTGGAAATTAATTTTGATGAATGTTTGTTAACTTGATCAAAGTCTTTCAGATTGGAGTAGTGACGAAATGAGGGTGTGGCCGGCCAACTTCAACGGCAAAAAACTGCACCAAATTAAATGCCGGTTGGTTGCACTTACTGTCGCCCGCCATGCCAAGTATTTAGTATATAGAGATGTCGGCAATATGTGGTAGCCTCTCTCCGCGATTGGAATAATCTTCTTTGAAACACACGTCTCACTTTCATAAAAATGGAATAATGCCTTTGTTCCAGTAGCGCTTGGCCCCTCTGAGTGTAAGCTTCGGTACCCGTAAACTTATATTAATGGAAGGAAAACTGCCATACTGTGGCAAATATGGAGTACACAATTTACTGTACTGTCGGTTGAGATAATTATGTGCAACTGCTAGCTAATTACGTCTGAAACTACTAACCACTAATAATACATAAAAACATGAAATTTTTAGGGCATGCTCATGGGGTGCCATAAATTCCACATCATGACCTGTATATACACGTACAATCACCTAAAACGGAGGTGTCAAAATGGCCCTGTCCCGCTCTAATAATATACTCATATAGAGAGAGAGAGAGAGGGAAATGAAATTATAGGAAACCAGGGTAAAACTCTCAATTCATCTCGATTATAATTTCGGGAATCCTTTCCCAATGGACAAGAGATATAACTCTCACCGTTGACGTTGCACTTATAAATTGTAGTGTCATGTATATCTCTTTTCTATTATTATTAGGGGGGAGGAGGAGGAGATCAGTTCTCTTAGAATTTTATATATTATTAATTAAACACTAAGGGTGTGTTTAATTACAAGTATGAAATTCACCTAAAAAAAATTTTTTCGTCAATTGAATTACCAATAATTGAATTCCATAGAAAATAAATTATAAAGCATTTGATTGAAAGTGAAATTCTCAGGAAAAAGTGTGAATTGCCTAGAAAACAAAAAACCTACACCACTTATAAGAAAATATTTTCTTTTGTTTTCAAGGAAAATGTAGTCACATAACCAAAAGATAGAAAATATTTTTTTTGACAAAAAATATTGATCAAACACCATAAAAGCAGGAACTTGTTGAAAAACTCTATTTTATGTGGAAATCTTTGATAATCAAACACACTCTAACTATATAATATGAAATTATTTTCAATTTTATTTCTTTTTTCTTTCTATTAATTGGATGGCGACATATAATTTTCTCTTTATCCATAATAATAGAAACTTGTGATGCAGATTTTCGCGTGCTTCAAAGTAAAATCTGTCGGCAAGATTTTTTCATAGTAATAGTAATGGTACAATATTCAGAATATCCTCTATCGCAAAAAAAAAGGACACATGTCGCCACTTGTTATTGGTTGACTAGGATCAAGTCATCAAGATAAATTGGAACGTCACACGATGAATAAGACCGTCTTACCTGCCAAATACATTTTTTTATTTTACAAGGGGACATAGGGGAGGGGATGGTGGGATTAGAACTCGGGATCTCCCGGTAAGGGGTTAAGTTTTTACCACTCAGACTACTCTTTGATCTCACCTGCCAAATACATTTAAACAACCCATCTTTTAACATTAATAAAAAATATATATATATCTAACAGGAAATATGTATCACACCTTATCATATAACCATGATATACGCTACACAGTTGTATTTTCTTATATGGCACGCCCGATAAATACAACATGATTATATGACATCATATGATGTCATTCCCTGCCTTATTACTGCCAAGTTACAAATTTATAAAGAATCAACTTGTTCTATAATCAAGTTAATTAAAATATTTGTATTCTGGGTCCTTGATCACTCAAAAGGTTTATGGTATCCTTTTTAAGTCACTTAATCCTACTTTCCACACAGAAAACAAATACTACTGCACATGGAAGACATAATAATAATAATATATATAATTATTAGATTAGATGAAGACAAAGAAAATGAATAAAGGAGAAGGGTAACTTTTGTTCGACATGTTATTGTTAAATCGCTCGCTTGGCAACGCCACAAATGTGGCTGTTAATAGATATTATTAACTAAAATCAGTTACCGGAAACAGACATGGTCGGCCAGAGAAGTCGTTTTCTTGGTGCATTATTATTTTTCATGGGCCATCAAAATCACATATGATGCCACGTTTATAAACGACACAAAATCTCTCTCTCTCTTTTTTTTTTAAGAACAAATTTTATTGAAATTAGAAATTAGAAACTAGTACAAGCCTCACCCACCGGACAATGGGTTTACACAACAAATTTTATAAACGAGACAAAATCTTTGGAAAAACTTGACCGGCCCAAGATTTTGATTGACGACCTTAAGTGACTAAGTCGTTCCTTTTGTATTTATTCATTCATTAATTATTTCATCTCGGCACAAACATGCGTAAAGTTATAGGGCAGGGGCCATTTGCAAATTAATCTTAAAGAGAAATAAGATAGAGAATGAGCAATAAAATTGAATGAGAGAATATACAGTACATAGATCTCATGAAATATATAGATGTGATTAGTTTGATCAAATTTTATTTAACATTAGAATCGGTTTGCAAACATGGACGGGATAACATACCATGACATGCCATGTGTGGTACATCGATCTCACCGCGACACTTACCTATTTCAACAATATTTTAAAGAAAGCTCCACGAAGCTATCTTTATTCCAGCAAAACACTAATAAGCGTCAGTAACGCTTCGGAATCACATAAAAATTTTTCCCCTCACAATAACTCGGAGTCAGACTGAAGGCATCTTTGATGGATGGCACATGAAGGAATTGCCAGCCTCAAAAAAAAAAAAAAAAAAAAAAATCCGCCTGATATTCCGTTCTAGTATTGTTCAAAACACTATGACAAACAAAATCGTCGCTTTGATATTTTAGAATAATATAAGAAATAGTTACCCCACTGCTTCAGTTTTCTTGCCTTGTGAAACTTGCAAGCATCTTATTTATTCCATACGTGGCTTTTAATTTGGTGGCTTGAAGCAAGGACTTCCCCTTAACAATTCAGTTTGATAATCCCTCAAGAAAAGTTAATAGCATCATACACAATCAGCATATTATGTTTATACTTAATTAATTACTCAATAAACTCAAATTCTTTTTGTTTTTCATTAGTTAACACCTTTCCTGCACGTGAATAAGTGCAGTCTCGTAATTGCTACTTGCCGGTAACAAAATGCTCTGAGAATGGCACACTGCCAACTACAAAATGATGCTTCATATTGAATTCCAGAGGCACACTGCAGTTTTATGGCTAAACACATATCTGGCATTTTCCATAAAGCTTTCACCAAAGAGGTAAACCGTTTTCTTAGGAATGAATTTAGAGATTATTGGCCAGTTCATGGTTGCTTGTATTGTTGGTGGACTGACCTTTGAATCCAAGAATATTAAAATGGAAATGGACATTTAGACAGTTCTCCCAAGATTATCATCAGCAATGTGTAGAATATAGAAGCCATAGTTTGCATACTGTCACACGCAGTTCTCGTGTGTGTGTGTCTATATATACAAATATACACTTGGCATTTCTATGCATACCGAAAATCAAAATCCCCTCCACAGCACCTCCCATCTTCCCCCCATAATCAAGGGTTCGGGCCGTTGACAGCTCTATCAAGACTTTCAAGGTATGTTACTCGAGACTTTCTAACATGCAAGCAATTGCATTTGTTTTGTTCTCTTAATTTTCCATTTTTAAGAGGTTAATCATTTATCAAAGTGTTTCTCAACATGCACTTTAAGATCACATAGAGACGGTTTGACAAGTTACTATGCCCACCCTGCATGGCAGAGGAGGTGATTTTAGAGGTTTTCTTGTGTCATGTGAATCTATGACATGAATTATTATTAACTGATCTACACGGTACCCTATGCAGGGTCACCATTCACAACTGGATATTCTGCATCTGCGTGCCCATGTATGTATGTATGTATGTATGTATGTATGTATGTATGTACACTTAGAGTTTTACTTGGAACAAAATCCAAAACCAAATCAGACTTGGAAGCAAAAGGACAATAGCAAACAAAATTGAGAGCCGTGTACATCAGTTCAATTGTTTTTTTTTTTTTTTTACATGTTAACTTACTACCTTCATATATTATATGCGTAACCATATGTTGTGTGCCACACAAATTAGTCAATCGGGTAATATGGTATTTGGACAATTATGCAGTCAGTGCTGCTTTGCATTTGTTAGTGAGGAGAAGATCCCAGTACGACTATCCGAGGTAAGATTTCTTGCCCATATCAGTTAATACAACAAAAAATGATGGGAAAAGGTAAAATCAAGCATCTGACATCAAATCTGGTAATTTAATTTGAAGAATTTGAATGTAAATCAAGCTTGTAAATCATGGAAGACCTGAAACTTATGTCTGGCATTGCACTGCAAGGTGAAATGTTCAAATGCTTCAAGAAAAACAAGAAAAACATGGGAAACGGTACAGACAAGAAAGGGGGCATAGCAAAGAGATGGAAGCTTCTTAGCGGCAGCAAAAATTGGGAAGATCTGTTAGACCCTTTAGATATCGATCTTCGTCGATACATAATTCACTATGGAGAAATGGCTCAAGCAGCTTACGACAACTTCAATTCTGAAAAGGTGTCAAAGTATGCAGGAAGTGCAAGATATGCAAAGAATAACCTCTTCTCTAAGGTTGGCCTTGACATTGGAAATCCATTCAAATACCGCGTAACCAAATACTTATATGCGACGTCATCAATCAAAGTCCCAGATGCATTTCTCATAAGGTCATTGTCAAGGGAAGCATGGAGTAAGGAATCAAACTGGATCGGGTGTGTTGCTGTAGCCACAGATGAAGGAAAATCAGTGCTAGGACGCAGAGATATTATGGTTGTATGGAGAGGAACTATTAGGGTTTTGGAATGGGTGAATGATTTTGAATTTGGATTGGTTCCAGCACCAGAAATCTTTGGAGAGAAGAATGATCCTAGAGTTCATTATGGTTGGTACTCCATCTATACTTCAGCCGATCCGAAATCACCCTTCAATAAGACCAGTGCCCGACAACAGGTAAAACTTCAGCCCCCATTTGCAAGCTAAGAATTAAGAAAAAACTAAAGAAACATACAAATGTATGGGAAGGAAGGGCGAGAGGTAATCGATTCCAATTTTTCCAGCAAGGAAAGACCCCCCCCCCCCCGGGGGTGGGTTCTTCCTCTCCAACCCTCTTCCGATGTATTAGATTCGGATTGGTAAATTTTTTAAAGCATCTTAAAAGCAATATTTGCATTCCATCTTACTTTATCCTTCTTCTCCGCCCCCACCAACCCCACCCCAAACCACAAAAAAAAAAAAAAAAAAATAATAATAATAATAGACCCAGAAATGGTAGGCGATGCAAAACCTGCCACACCATTTTGCCTCCCAATTTTACCTTCCACGCCTCTTTGAGATGAAAGCTGTAATTCAATGTCTCTTGTAATGTCTTTCAGGTCCTAACTGAGGTTAAAAGACTGGTAGAAGAATATGAGGATGAGGAAATCAGCATAACTATTACAGGCCACAGCTTGGGAGCAGCGGTTTCTACCCTAAATGCAGTTGATATTGTTGCCAATGGATACAACAGGCCTCAAAACATGCCACACAAAGCTTGTCCTGTAACGGCTTTTGTCTTTGCCAGCCCTCGGGTAGGAGACAATAACTTTCTTGACACCTTCTCTAATCTACAAAATCTTCGAGTTCTGCGAATAAGGAATGCCCGGGATGTCGTTCCAACCTACCCGATCATAAATTACACTGAAGTTGGTGAAGAGTTGCAAATTGACACTAGTGAATCAAAATACTTGAAAAGTCCAGGTGATTTGAGCAGTTGGCATAGCTTGGAGGCTTATTTGCATGGAGTCGCAGGAACCCAAGGAAGCAAAGGAGGATTCATACTGGAAGTTAATCGGGATATTGCTCTTGTTAACAAACATATGGATGGCCTGAAAGATGAGTATTGTATTCCAGTTTCATGGTGGTGCGAGAAGAACAAAGGTATGGTGCAGCAGGCAGATGGATCCTGGAAGTTGATGGACCATGAATTCGATTCTGATTTTTAAGCTATAAGGTTTTGAGAGTTGGTATAACTAATGTTGCATTAAATTTTTTAAGAAACAATGAAATCAGATAGCACCGCAGCAACATTCTTATACATACATAGTCATGTTTCATAAGTACCTACCTATTTACCTATTGGATTTAAATAATATTCCGTTCCACTGGAAAGGATGGTTAAATATTCTAAACAAGTTGTGGTACACATGCAGGATGTACACAGTACACATTACGAACCCCTTAGTGAAGTGTTAAATTTCTGAGGTCAAAAACTCATTCAGATATAAAAATTATGGTTCAGCAATATGTGATGGTTAATAAGGAGAAACTCAATTTTCAGCTCTGGCAAACAAGGTAAACAAATAGCCTGGTTTGAAATTTAAATTAAATATAATATTACAGATCTATATGATGGTTCATTAACAATCTATATGCTTTCTACCTTGAATATGTAATATATGAAATAAGGGATAGGAATGAGCATGTACAATACAATGGACCGATCTCGTTACACAGAAGTCCACTGATATATGATAAATCTGGAAAATCAAGTTTCCAAATGGACTATTAATTCCTCTAAAATGTTACTCATTTCTTACTTCATCCCAAACAACTCTCATCTGTAAATCAAATGGATTCTGATGAAAATTTTGGTCAACTAGATCTTATGCTTAAAACTAAACATTTTTATATTTATTTTATCAAGCTTCAACATTTAGTCTTGGAGGGTCTCAATGACAAAAGAATTATGTCTTCTATAATTGGCAACATATGGGGGTTAATTATAACATATTATGAAATTCAAGATGGGACACTCTCTCTTAACTGTGAAATTCATTTCCTTTTCATTACAGTTGCAATACTATTGACATGGGTAAAAAGTTTCCATGCTTGACTGGAATGATACATAAAAGGGAAAATGTATGTGAGGGGGGGGGGGGAATGAATCAGCAATCATTACCAGAGACTCCAATCATTTATTTGCCCTTTGGTAATTGCGAAAGCAAATCAAATCCTGCCTAATCAAACAAGTAAATGTCATGGTACATATATTTTTGACATATATATTTTATTTTTATTTTCCTTTTCCCTATTTTGAGGAAGCGGAGAGCTCACCATTGGAGCTAATGCTTAACTTTTAAGGAAGTTTCGATACATTGAATGAGCTGGTCTGCATTCATTGCGCCCTCCTGGAAATAGATTTTATAAAGAAATAATTAAAAATGATAGGCAAGAGTGGCATGGAGAGTAAATCAAAGCAACTCATGAGCAATGCTAATATATCTAAACAATACTAATATATCTAAAGAATGTCAACAATTTGGGAATCTGACAGTGCTGGGGAGATGCATTATTCCTTTTCCTCTCTCCTTTTTACCATGGGGCATTAATGGCACTACTATGCTAGATATCTAATTATCTACATAATTATAAATCAATCCCCAAGTTTTGGGGCCCATAATGGGTAATTTTACAGTGTGTGATTCATTATGGACAGGTATATGATCCACCGAAAGAACACAAACAATTAACTTAAAAGCTTTGAGCCCAACTCAGCCTTATAATCACGTGTATCTTTAGCACAAATAATTATCAGTGCTTTCTGAAAGACACTAAAATTTTGTTAGCCCATTGCAGTTTGAACTTCAATTTCATCTGAGCCATTAGCCAGTTGAACAAACAAATATTGCTCACAAAACCATTGATTGTCCTAGGACCTACAATATTATTCAAAAAGAATATAAAAAATATTTTCTGCAAGCTGGTAGAGTTTTGAAGGTCTAGCAATGAGTCAAAATCTAGCTTAGCTGATGATGTCCATACTGAACAAACACAACTTTTGTAGGCCTCAGAATGAAAATTTTGGGTCTGCTACACTTGGTAGTAAATGTGCAGATACATAATGGGGAGGACTGAACTCGTTTCCAAGTTAATCCACTGGCTCGTAGTGACATGATTCTAGAAAGGCTCAACCAAGAAATTCAATTACTTACAAAGCGTCCATATGGTTTGCCATCCTTAAACAAGATGAAAGTTGGCAAAGCCTGTATCTTGTACTTGTCTGCAATAGTTGGGTACTTCTCAGTGTCAATTTTCACTATTTGGATTTTATCTCCCATCGAATCACTGACTTGTTCCAGAATAGGAACCATTAACAGGCAAGGACCGCACCTACAAAATAGAAATGGCAGATCAGGATATTTTAAAAATTTATCCAGACTTTCTTATCTTCCATAGTCATTACAGTCACCTAAGTAACTACGACCACCACCAAAAAAACCTGGAAACTGAAAAAAGAGCTGAGTCTGTGCTGCAGAGAGAAATCAAATTCAGCATGGGTAAACCTCAGGGTAAATTAACAAACATCCAAGCTTACCAAGTAGCATAAAAATCAACCAGTACTGGTTTATCAGCATTTTCTAGCAAATCATCAAAGCTGGAAAAGGTTTGCTTCTTGGCTTCTACCTGACAGGAAATAAAAATATTATGAATTAACTGAGAGACTAATAGCTGGATTAAAGTGAGCTCAACCAACGGTATCAGAAATGACTGCCAGAAAATAACATTACTGTCAATTTTGCTGCAGGAGGCAGCACAGTAATTATAAGAAAACTGCTTTGCGAATGCATCTCTTGTATCATAAAATGGTTTTGGACTATGCTTCAAACATAAAACGTTTGCACTTACCATATGTAAATGACAAAAATTTTCTTTTGAGACTTTAACCAGCTATGAAGCAATACAAAGGTTAAGAGTAACACTAAACCCAAGTTCAAGTTGAATATGAAGACCAATCTTATTCAAGAGTCTCACGGATGGTGTAAGTAGACACCCAATATCATGTCAAACCATATTCGATTACCTAGATGTACGTTTTAAGTTGATAAGATCTGCTGACTGAACCTCAACTTGATCACCGACTAATGTTAAAAACCCCAAAAACAGAATCTTGCTAAATGCAAATAGTGCATTATTTTCTTCAAAAATTTAATTGACAGAATACAACAAACCCAATGGGAATTCTATTACAGAATCCAAGATTATATTTTTTTTCCCTCATATCCAAGCTCTGCAATATGATGACATTTTGGTAATGATTAATGAATATATCTGGTCAGCTCCTGATGCCTTCACATATTTTCCTCTTCGTTTCAGCAGCCTGAAACGTTCAGCTTCCATATTAAGTCACGTTGAAATTCTTTTAACTCGGACCCGTAAAAATGCAAACTTCCTCATGTCTCTTAAAATACCAAAAATACAGACATCCTCCCTAGAGCACAATTGAATGTGTTTAATGAAAATTCCAACAGCTTTGAATTATCAGTAAACCACGGATAAAATAAACTAACACAAGCAAATGCAAACAAAAGAACAGAAAAATTTCCACAATTCTAAAATACAAAGTAAATCATCCTGAAAATCCAGTAGACTTCAGTTCATATAACCCACTACCCACAAATGAAATCCAGTAAAACATTCACAAATTCCTTTCTTTTTTCCGAAAACGAGCAGAAAATACATTAAATACCAGATGACGAGTTCGCTTTCGGGGCCTGGAAACGAGCCATCGTTTCCGAATTGTTAGAGCAGGAAGCTCCTTTGTAAACTGAAGAGAGGACCACCGGAAAAGCCTTGTAGACAAACGTTCGGAGGATGAAGAGGATACGGAAACAGGTCTGGGGACTACAGCCACTGCTGCTGAAATCGCCATTCTGTTCAGTAGAGAGCCAAGGAATTGGGAGATAATGGGAAATTATCCCCACTCAAATAATGTATCCCCACGCCTAGACGACATTTTCTTGTTCTCTTAATTTTTTTCTTTAAATGGAATTTTATCAATAAACCTCTTTTAAAACCTTCTTTGGTCTCTCAAATTATGTTTCATATGTGTGGTGGGATAAACCTCCTCACTTTCTTGTACATTTTTTTTGAATAAAATGAAATAATATGGTTTTTTTATTAAAAATTAACTTTAGAAATTATTTTTCTCTTCTCCTACCACAATTAATTATTATAATAATATATAGTCTCTAATGTGATTTTAATATTGAGTATTATAAATAATTAATTTTACGGACATATATATAAATTAATGGGTGTGCACTTATAACATATTTTATGGTGTGTATTGTCTAATGGATAATGCATTAAGTAGAGATTGGAAAATGATGACCTCACTCCCCTAGTGTGTTCAATTTCTATTTGTCACATTATCCATTGAATACCATAAATGATATCCAATGGACATCATAAAAGGAGTAGTGCACTTATCACTTAATCGTAATGTATTTATAATAATAATATAGTGTAGGAATTGTTGCAATGTGATGACAAAATTGCACCATTTCTCCATCATCTAGCCAAACGGTTTCAACATAGTCCAAAACTACTTGCAAGTCCTGCGTCGCTATGGTAGATTGGGCATGCCTATTAGGATTGTGCAACCCAAGAATGACCCCCGAATTGAGCTTCATGGACAATCAGTAACAACCGATTGAATTGAAAGACTAATAGACTAGCATTACGGCCTACTAAACCATGGACAAAAACTAAGAGCCCAATTAATCTTGATAGGCTGAAGGCTACAGCCCATCAATTTCAATGGGCGAGAAGCGACGGCCGACACTCTATGAAAGCCTTACTGGGCCTTTATGAGAAATGGGTTACTACCTATTAAAAGAATAATGGGCCAGATCTGACCCATTTAAAGTTGCATGAGCAGCAGACTATGGCCCATTGAAAGATTAGTGGGCTCAGTCTGATTTATTAGTTTGCCAACTATACGGCCCATGAAGTTTGCTGGGCTATAAGTACTTCCAATCAAATCTTAAAAGTTAAATGGGCCACCTACTATGGCTCATTGAGAACTTATTGGGCTCTGCCTTACTGTTATTGGGCCAAACTATATGGCCCATGAAAGTTTGCTGGCTATAAGCACTACTAATATGTTCTTAAAAGCTAAATGGGCCATAGACAATGGCCCATTGAGAGCTTAGTGGGCTCATACCGATCTGTTAGTGGGCCAAACAATGAAAGTTTGCTGGGCTTTACGCACGACCAATTAAATCTTAAAAAGCCAAATGGACCATAGGCTATGGCCCATTGGGAGCTTATTGGTCTCTGACCTGTTAGTGGGCCAAAGTATACCACCCATGAAAGTTTGCTGGGCTACAAGCAATGGGCTGGAGACTAAAGCCCACTTCAAACCTTAATGGGTCACAGGTATGACCCGTTAACCTTATTGGGCCCAGTCCTAGGTTAATTTACCGCTTTTTGTGCCAGTGTAATGGCCTATATCTTGGCCCATTAATGGCTCAAATGCATAGTGGACAATCGCTACAGCCCATTTACAGCTTCCAGGCTGAAAGTAATGGGCTGCATATTACAGTCTATTTAAAGCTTAATGGGCGTAAATAGGCCCAACCAAGCTTTCGGCTCATTGAATTGAAATCTTCTTGTTTGGCCCATTGAAGGCCAACTTTGGCCTAGTGATTGCTACTTGAAAAAGTAAACCTAATCCATGACGTAGAGAGAGAGAGAATGTGACTATTTTTAGAATAATTTTATTTGGATAAATAAGTGGATAAAAAATTTAACAATATAGACATTGATTTAAAAATAATGTGATGTACTAAAAAAAAAAAAAAAAACTTTTCATGTGTTAATTTTATTGAATTTTTTGTAAATCATTTTGTTCAAATAGCACAACTCATGTTTTCATCAATGAGGATTGAGATAAAAAAAAAAAAAAAGAAAAAATGAGGGCCTGGGATTTGTTTTTCAAATGCGGAGTTTATGGTGCATCAAAGGACATTTAACTACAAAAGAAGGCCTAGGATTTGTTTTTCAAATGTGTTCATGTTTTCATCAATGAGAATTGAGATTTAAAAAAAAGGGGGGGGTCGGGCCTGGGATTTGTTTTTCAAATGTGGAGTTTATGGTGCACCAAAGGACATTTAGCTACAAGATGGAGAGAGAAAAAAATTAAGATATAATGTGTTACATCACATGACGACATAATAATTTTCTTCTATAATTTGTTCTATAATCACATGAATCGAGTAATCTGTAAAGATATTTGAAAGATTGATAATGACTTTTTAATTTTAATTATTGTAGTAAAATACTGATTAAAGAGGGACAACTTTGATCGATCATAATTTAGACTTAAGACGATAGAATAATCACAAATGGAAGCCTTATTTGATTTCTTTTTTTTTTTTTTTTAACGGGCCATATTTGATTTCTTCTTGTACTTAAGAAGGGTAAATTTCACAAAAGGTCTGCAATCTTTGCAAAAAGTAACAATTTTATCTCTAACATTTTTTCAAGCATCTAGGTCCCTAACCTTTCAAAAATATGTACAAAAGGTCCACATGAGCAATTTCTATCAATTTTCACATTTATATGCTTACAAAATGACAATTTTACCCTTCATTGTGTGAAATAAAAGGAAATTAGTTAAAACATTTTAAAAAATGCAAAGATTTAAATAAAAGAATGAAAAAAATTTGTTGGTTTTTCCTATTAGTTACTCTATTTTTAGCTATACCTAGTTGTAAAAGTTTAGAATGAGAGAGGTTTTAGTGGAAATAAAGGGGAAGAAATCCTCTCATTTTTTTACCCATATTCAAACCTTCAATTTTTTTCGGCCAGAAAAATTAATGCTTTTTTAATCGTTTCAATTATCATTATGTATGTATAGCTTGTGTTAAATGAGTAGATGAGAAAATAATATACAGATAAATATGTATAAGTGTGTGAAAGAGAAAACGGCAGAGAGATCAAAATAAATTTTTAAAATTTGTGTTCTTATTATTTTTAATTTAAATAAAGGGTAAAATTGTCTTTATAGGAAAAGTAAACAATGAAAATTGAAAAAAATAGTATGTAAGAATCTTTTGTGCATGTTTTTAAAAGGTTGGGGACTTATATGCTTGAAAAAAAAGTTAAGGATGAAATTATTACTCATTGCAAAGATTGGGGACCTTTTGTGAAATTTACCCTTAAAAGAAGGGCATGTGGATATATAAATTATGCCCATGGATTAGATAAATTAAGTACAAGTTAAACGTATAAATCCAAATGCAGAGGATTACTTTTTTGTCAAATTATATTTATATTAGGATCAAGACCGTCATTAAGGCATATCACATCAGATCGGAAGAGCACTATGTTAGCCTACAAGATTGATGTGGCGTGCCCATATACACACCACGTAAGCGTCTGACATTATTTATCAGGCAAGACGTATGATTTTATGTCATTTCCCAGGCCAACCATTTCCAGATTTTCATGGTCATAGGTGAAAAACCAAGACTAATTTACTATTGGAATTTTCTGTCGAGACGTATTATCATATATCCATACGTCCACAAGGATGCTGTTTTTGTATTTTTTTATTGCAAGACCTCTTGACTCTCCCCCAGACTCTGGAACAAGAAGAAAACAACAAAACGTCACAGCCAAAAATGTATAATGCAAGCTGCTAGCCAGTAGCCACTTCCATTATATAAACAAACTAGGGCCGAGGCTTTTGGTATTCATTCACGCAGTTAATAATGAAAAAAAGCATGGAGTTTTCCTTAAAAAATGTTGTTTTTCTTTTAGCATTAATCTTGAATGCTTTTCTGATATCTGGTGCTGATCCTACTGATGGATTCACCAATGTGCCCCTAACTCAAGAAAATTTTGAGCTCCAAAGGCCCTATGATATATCCCTTGAGGACAGATACATCTCAAAAATGGAACTCATCGGCTATGGGTTTACGCCGATGATAAGCCACACGATCCCAGCAGTCTGACGCAGCCACGCACAGAAATTCGCATACGCGTAATAATTCCTATCTATCTTGTTTTATACGTCCTCCCTCCACTATCCTGGTCTCGACTGATGAGATTATCATGAATATGTAAGGAAGAGTGGTTTTCTGATTTGATGAATTACATTACAATTTACAGACAGACTTATTTTGGCAGGGTCTTGATTACTCTTCTGGTGTTTGGCAATTTGAAGGCAATGCCTTTGTGCCAAATGGAACTTCTGGTGCTACAATAGTGCAAATTCATGGGGCAACCCATGGCGCCACCACAATAATATTAAGAATCTATAACGGGGACATGAGGTACTACAGTGGTCAAGTTGTGGCAACCAACCTCTATGACAAATGGTTCCGGGTTAATCTGATCCACGACGTTGATGGGGGAAAGGTGACACTATTTCTTGATGGAGTCGAGACATTCCAGACGAAAGATCACGGGCCAGGGGACTTGTATTTCAAGTGTGGAGTTTATGCTGCGCCTGCAAATATCAGTTACTATATGGAATCCAGATGGAGAGACATCAAAATATACAAGAAGTGATGCAAATAAGTTCATATCAATTGAATCCATGCCCAGGAATAAATACTTGTGGTGGGAAACTAGCTATGAAATAAAGATGCATGAAGGACATCTTAGAAGTTCTACTTTGTTAGTAAACCGACGCAATTTAAATTTAAATTGTCCCAAATGAACGCAAGAGTTGAGACAACAGATGACCAAGCATTTACATACAGATTGCAAACGTCGAAACATTATCAGAATTACAAGTGCAGATGAACAAACAAATCCGCAATGAAAACCAACACAAACAAAAAGAAAACAAAACCTTTCACCGTTTCACAGGGAAAATCCTAGCCGTCATGTGAAATCTCACTATTGAATATTGATTTTTTATCATCAAAGAAAAGAAAGACTATACTATACAAATACAAACAATCAAAAAACAAACCTAGTAATAGGTACCTATAGTGTCTAACTATCTGTATCTCGGGAACACACCTAAGAACCACAAGGCAGGCAGCATAATCTTCCAATCTGGGTGAAAAGCCACTGCAGTGGATTTGGTTTATCATCTTCTTCGGGAGATGATATTGGTAATGGTACCTCAGGAGGTAGATGCCAGTGGAATGCATCCACTGCAGCTCCGACACCATCCTCATTCTCAATCAACACTGCTATTTCCATTGCTCGAGCTTTCACCTGCCAGAAAATGTCAATATTAGCATTCTGTTTAAATTTTCTTTTTCTTATTAACATATTGCATTAAAATTTTCTTTTCCTCATTAACAGTCCACAGCTCCAAGCTTGAAGAGGAAACATTGCAATAGCTGCTCTTAAGGAAATTGATTCCCTCGTAGAGAACAGGAGCCGAGGTATATGTAACATGTGTCCCAATCCATTTCAGTCATCATTCCCTTAATATATTCTAACATGCATGAGATCAATTTTTTGGCACATAATTCTTGTGATCATCCGGAATAGACCTCAAAATCACTTGCACAGATTTGGATACATAATGACATTTAATGGTAGATGATAAATCAATCCAAGTTACCTCTGGCTGAAGCATGAACATAATTGCTTCTGAAAGAGCTTCGACACTGAGCTCAGATATGGGGATTGGAGCAGGTCCAAGTCCTCTCTGATGAATTCTCTCACCCCAGAAAAACTGATCTCCAAAGAATGGAACAATAGTTGTTGGACACTGCATCGGATAAAGCAGACGGATATTTAACATCAAATCAAACCAAGCAATTTTAGTCATTCAATTCACCACCAATAGAGCATCATATATACTATGTTTCCAGAAGTGAAGGGCATTACCCCAGCTTTTAGTCCTGCCGCTGTAGTCCCAGCACCACCATGATGAACCTGCACAAATGCATTTTCAATGCAAGTGAAAATCATCAGTCATAAAAATGCTAGTCTGTTAACGTCAACGTCATAAACATATAGATGAACTTCTGGAATCAATATGCAGACACCTTTCATTTCTTTATAACCAAGGATCTAATGTTTCTAGCTCAGTAGTCTCTCCCGAGTCCCAACTCAAAATGATAGATAATATAAAAGTAGCCTCGAACTCACCACAGCTGAACACTGAGGAAACAACCAGTCATGAGGGCAATCCACAAGAAGAAAAACATCATCAGGAATCTCTGGATCTGCAATCCCAATATGAAACTTAAGTTCTTTAGGAAAGTAGTCAAGTACATAGGATCCTTTTTACTGGAGTGGCTCTATGTTCGCGTGCAAGATGAGTTAATTTTGTAATTGCTCAAATACTCTCAACAAGACCAAGAAGCAACAAGTGGTAGTAAGATTAAAAAATGTAAAATACTTACAAATACCAAGATCTCCCCACCCTCGGTCAATTATTCCTCTCTGTCCTGTATTCTTTAATGCTTCCAAAATGATATTAGTAGTTTTCTTTGAATCCTCAAGCGGCTTGCCAGACAAATAAAGATCAGTATCAATAAATATTCCAACACAAAAAAGTCAAAGTACACATGATCTCTTCCATCTTTTCCCTGCTGCCATGCAAATTGTCACCTTACACAAAATCTCAGAACAGGTGCAGAATAGGTACAGACTAGCTAAAGCCAACAGATGCAGAAATGGAATCTAACTTTAGGCTTCACCTAGTCAATTAGCATAAAAGCAATTTTCTTTCTTTTTTTTTTTTTTTGAATTATCTATCCTGCAACACTGATGAACTCATTATTCAAACTTCAACGACTTGGCGTATATGTGGTTCATATTTTAAGATCTTAACAACGAGCAGCAAGCTATGTTGAATACAAAATAGACTGAGAATAGCCCAGCAATAACATTGTATTAGGGAACTTATACTATCACATTCGTTTCCTTTATTCAGGCGATAAGGGGTCCTGGTCACTATTTCTCTTAATTAGTCCATTTATGTAAAAAAAACACTGCTCGCAAAATCATAAGATAGCGAAACTAAACAATCTATAAAAGTTTAAATTGGAAGGATAAAGCATTAATGCCCCTACCATACTTCCAAATCCAATATAAATAGGTTTGGGTCCCTTCTGGATCCACTGAAGAAATTCTTCAGGAGGTAGATATTTAGAACCAAGGTCTAGAAAACAATAACCAACAACATCAACAAGAGCACCCCAATCTGCACAAAACTTAAATACAATTAGCATTTATCACTTCAATAAGATTTTGAGACAAAAATAACCACCAAGACCAAATTTTAGTGCATGATTGCTTCACAGTACTTGAATGGACTGGACAGGATTAAATAAGAAAAGAAGCTAACATATCACTCATGGCAGTGCCCAGTGCCATCTAGTACTCCTTACCAAACATCTATATGCAGCTAAAAGGATTACTAACCAAAGGCAAGGCTGAACTTGATTCCAAGATCACATTAACAAATATTTACATATTTAGAATGTAAAGATCATTAAGTAAATTAAACAATGCCAAACAACTTAATGATGTAGTTACCATCTGGCTTGGGCACGACGTGGGGACTCCACATATAGCCTGTTGGAAATTGAGATATTGATCCATGATACGTGCTGAAGTATGCAATAGGGGGGAGCTTCAGCTTCTTTTTCCTAAAATCATTGATGTATCCTCTTATGCCCCACCATATTAGTAGATCAACAAGAATGTAAGAAAGCTGGATCAACAAAGAAATATTTGGAGCATATTTCATTTAACATCCCAGGACAAGATTTATTTCAAATTGCAAGTATGAACAGTCTGCAGACAACTTAAAACATACCCAGTATCCTGCACTTTGAGGTACGCGTGCAAACGGGTGAGGAAAGGCATATGTAGGCCTGCCTATTGAATGCACATGTAAGAACTTAAAATGTTTCATCTTCTACAGCTAGCCACACAAATAGAAAGTGAATGGATTTGACAATACATATATGATGTCTTGATGCGAAAAACAAGTACAGCTGGGGGAGAGGGCTCATAAAAAGGGAAGGGGAAAGAGAGAAGAAAAGTTTTTTTTTTTTTTTTGCTTTTTTTTTTTGGGGTTTTATTATTATTTTTTT
>CAVNYN010221115.1:49382-73141 GCA_963692815.1 Nyctanthes arbor-tristis
CCCCCCCCCCCCCCCCCCCCCCCCCCCCCCCCCCCCCCCCCCCCCCCCCCCCCTGGACTTCTAGCTTTAGTATAAAATATACATGAGGAAGAGGATAGATCTTTCTTATCAGTATATGCCAATTAAGGTCCAAATTAGTCGGCATGTACTCCAACTGAAGTAATGAATTAAACAAACCTTTTCTTAACAAATTTGTACACTTTGTCTGTAGAGATTGGTGTTTATACATGTGTTAGGCTATTGTAACCTTTCTATTTAGATATTTTAGAAAAAAATTAAAATTTTTGAAAATAAATTTTTCTTATCCCAGATGGCTAAATATTAGTTTAATTACTGAAAAGGGTAGTGACGCAGAGAACTGAGAAGCAAAAACAGATATGAAAATCTAAACTCACGTCCAAGGCATCGTGAAGAAGATATGCAATGGTACACCAAGAGATTCAGCCACATGTGCATGTCCTGACAACAATAAAGAGATGTTAGAAGTAAAACGTAAATGTTTCCCAACAAGAACAAACTAAGCCTTATTCCTGACGAGTCAGTTACCACCATCTCATTCAGTTTATTAATTCATCCTTCAACGATGTAAATCACAACACAAGGAATTGCATATTGAAGTATTTCATGAGTGAAGGTTTCAAATTCACCATTACACATCAAGCATCTTAAATTTCCTGTGATTGGTTATGAAACACAAGTGGCTAATTTCTGATCACTGAATTATAATGCAAGAATTAAATCCCATCATTTAGAAAAAAAATCAATAATTTAAGCACAACTTTGAATGTTCGAATAAAAAACATTACAATAACTAACCATAAGCAGGAGGGTTTGCAATAATTGCCTCAGCCCTGAATGGTTCACCATTTTCTGCATCAGGTTCTGTGCAGGCTGGAAGGAGAGATTCAATAATGGCTTTTATCTGCTTTCTTTGTACAGAGATTTCTCCAGGTGCAGATGGAATAAGACCTTTATTTCTGGCCATGTCTACAATTACAAAAATTCACTCAAAGAGTTGCCCCACTGTTGATGATTTTGATTCCATTAATTATATTTCACTAGATGATGAAGAAATAATTCAATAGTTGTTGCATTACTAGGAACTTGATACTTGCAGCAGATAAAGACTACCGTGTCATTAATTGGGCAAACATTTCGCATTTCTTTTGACTGGCAGAAACTCAAATATAGTTTTCCAAATCTAAAAGAAGCTACGAAATAGGTACTGACACTAGATAATCCAACAGGACGGAATATTGGTCTTCAGGTTTGGGGGTAAATGGCAAACAACATAATGAACAAAAAGAGACTGGAGAATGCATTCTTTATTTTGGATTCCAACGTCACAAAGGATAAACTTCCTAGTGAAACAAAAACGAGAGACATACTGACGCTCCAATAGATATATTAGTGGTCATTTAGTGATGATCTGGAAGTATATGCATGTAAAGTAACCCTTACATCCAGCCAAAACCCGAGGGTCACCACCAAGTGGGTAAAAATCTATCCCAGCCGACTTCACAAATCCACGGAAGTTAGCATGAGTTGCCACTCTAACACGATGACCATATTCCTGTAGCCGAGAAAATTATTGGTTAAAAATCAAGAACCAAATATTTACAATGCATAAATTCCTGCATTTGACATAAATGCAGAAATTGCACTCTATAATACACTAAATGGTTGTCGGATTCTCATTTTGATTTTCCAATTATGATTTTACCTACCACTAATATAATAACCACTCAATTATAATCACACATTTCAAACACATGTCATTAATAGGACTGGGCGTCGGGTGGGTCGTTTCATGTTTGGGCCCAACCCGAAACTGACCCAGGTCAGGCTACAGTCAGTCGGGATGGTCTGTTTTGGTGGGTTTGGTCGTCTTAGGGTCGGGTTTGGAGGTTGGTTGGGTTCTCGTCTTTATTTTTTCATTTCATCAGTTTTTCTGGTCTTCTTTTAGTCTTGAACCCGAACAAACCCGACAGGTTCAGGTCGGATTCTCAGGCCAAATGCTCACTCCTACTTGTCAAATCTCCGCTATTCCACACTGATTAATTATAATGAGTATCAAACACTCCTTTGGAAAAGTCTATTTCTATTTCCATTTTCGATCCTTTTATCAAGAATCTCTTGGTCAGTATTAGGTAAAGGCAAGAGCACTAAAATTATTTTAATTAATATTGCAGTTTTAGGTTCACTCCTCTTTTCCTATCTGCCCCTTTTTCTCCCAATAATAACATTTTAAGAAAGCAGAGATGAATTGCTTGAAGTTCAGACATTTTTGAGCTATTTTAGTAAAAGAAAATTTTCTGAATTTCTCCGAAAAGGGAATAATACGTTAAACTGCTCAAGGAGGAAAAACAAATAGCATTTTATAATGGAGAGAGTATCTTATGAACAACTGTCTAGTATATACTCATTGAACAGTAGGTTAGTTGATTATATACAAGGATTAAAGCTTGTTGGTTCACATTGGAAAAGCTTTGCAGTGAGCGTCATAAATATATCCTATTGGCAATTATGCAATGGAATTTTCATAAACTGTAAACAGCTATACTTGGCTCAAACACATTGGTCTGGACTAAAGTGATAGACCGTCTCACTGGAAAGCTTAATAGGTCACTGAGACAAGTTTCTCTTTTAATATATATATATATATATATCCCTATATGAAGATACTTTGGTCCTTGTTGCCCTCGGCTAATCTACATTAGTTCATCTTCTTTTGATGCCTAAAATATTGGTTTTGAACCTCGAAAAATATCAACTCATGTTAATTTTGTTAGAATAAGTAAATATAGAATCCTAGACGTTAAAAAGTTAGCAAGGAAGGCGGAAGGAAAACAACAACGCAAAACTGTATAAAACTATCATATACTTGTGCACATGTAGTTTAAGTTTGATTTACATACTTGAAGTCTCCTTGCCACAGCCAGAAAGATCTTGAACATCTCCTCTTGTTCCAACTACAAGCACTGCAATGTTCAATTTTGGAATTGACTTGTTCTGATCAGTTGTGATATAATCAACACTAGGAGGAACTCCCTCAACTGATTGAAGCTCCAAGAATTCAGAAGCAACAGGTGTACTCCTAGTGAGGTCAACCTCCACTGTGCCATCATTTTGGATCTTCACTAAGTCCACAATGAGTTTTTTCTGAATGGAAAGACACGTGCAAGTACCAATCAGAACAAACTGTGAGAACAATGTTAAGTTCCTTCTGACTGCCCATAACAGGAGATGAGTTTAACAACTAAAGCAAATCTGCTTCAGTAATCAATTGGAAAAATGCAAAGCACGAATATAACCAGAAGCGACCCCGAAATTTTGGTCAGGATGAGATGCAATAGTAGAAGTACGTTATGCAATGATTTGCCCTCTATTCACAAAAAAATTAAAATATGCAACACTAGATTAATCTGCCCTTACAGTTTTCTACCATCTTCTATCGTGCAAAAAACATGCCACGGGTGAGATATTAACAAAGCAAAGGAACATCGAATAAATTAAGCTTCAGAAGATATCCAAATAAAAAACATAGGTACACTGGGATGTGCCAAATTCAGCTACTTTATGTAAACACAAAGTACTCAAACTGAAAGGTGTTGTGTAAGGAAGAAATTTAGGCCAGTTACAAGATGCGTTAGCTGTGAAATTCACCTTCTCACGTTCGGAAAGTCTATCGAATTTTAGGTCAATCCTTGGACTGCCCCTTTTCTCAGTCAGAGACCTTGAAAATGCACCATCCTGATTTTCGAAGAAGAGATTCCTCCGAGTGCCCACAGGTGCAGTGATGCAATGGTCCAAACCTAAAATAGAAAAATATTAACAAGAAGAAACTTCCAAATCTCTAAGCATAAAGAAAGATAACAAATATTCCCTCCTATATCGTGCTCTAGAGCATCTTTGTCACGTAAGTTATGATTACCAAAGAAATGAATCATCCAGTGCAGAATGGTTCAAGAATACACTAAGCGAGCAAGTACAGTAATGCATTTGGCATAAAGCACAACAGGTGATATATTGGGAGGATTAGGAGCTAATAATTCAATAACTAAACCTCAAGGTTGTAACATTTCATAGAATTGTTTGGAAATTAGGGCTCTGCAATCAGGGCCATGATATTTTTCCAACTTCAAATAGATAAAGAAATGAAATCAAAGAAACATATTCATGTCATTTTTTTAGTCAGCATGAAGAAACAAGGAGTATGCATAACTCCTAGTTTTGAACTAAGGATATACTGAAAGTCTGAAATGACTAATTGGATGATAGGCACAGCATCTCAAGTTCGAGAGAACAATTGCTGGATGCATAACCATTTGGTTCTTCAACTTTCAGAAGGCCTGCAAGTATCTCAAGCTTAGAATATCTTAACTTAATTATATATACTTTCTAAATTTGAAGACAGAGAACGATCAAACATTTTCTTATATTTCTAGGGAGACATCCAACACAAACTTATTAAGACAAAACTTCCAGTCTTCATATCCATGATCACCTACTTACAAGCAAGATACTAGACGGCATGGCATTGAAACTTGCTTAAAATTGAAAAAAAGGCCTCAAAAACAAGTTCAAACAGAAGCTTACATTGTGTAAAACTATCCTAAACGAAGAACTTTGATTATCACATCCTATGTATCAACCATCAGTACTTCATACGATTTAACACTAACATAATTTTTCCCCCTTTTAAATTTCATATCCATAACAAGAAGTAGAAAAGTACAGGCGCTGACCTCTTCTTGTCCGAGGCGATGGACTGCCACTTAGATCTTTCCGCCGGTGACTCTCTATAAGAGAGGAAGAGTGCAACGTGTTCCTCTTCTGGTGGTTTGCTTCGGGCGTAGAACACAATTCAGACTGCTCATCTAAAGGCCCATCATTTGCTTCATCTGTAGTGATAGCACTCACTTTCCCTGAAATTTCTTCCACATATTTTGTCCCATCGGATGACCCATTACTCAAACCCTCTTGTGGAGGATGATATTTATGAATTGGTTCATCATCATACCCATGAGTTTGGCCTAAACTCGCCCCATTTTCTGAATTTGCCGACATTTTCTCCCTCCCATTAGTGTCCATATCATCTAATAAGCTCTAGGGTAATATAAAATTCCTTTATCCACTTCTCCAACTCTCCAGTAACACTTCTTTTAATATCCAATGAATTAAAGAACAAGCAGAAGACGTACTCAATTCCAACTAAACCCCAGAGAGAACTCCGATCTCAAAATAATGCAGGTATCAAAATTCAGCAGATAAAGAGCACAACACGCAACAAATACGGCAAGCCCAGACTTCCCGACGAAGATTAGTACTAGAATACCAAAACGAGGCAAAAGTTTAGGCTGCAAATGTAAAGAACACAAGAATATCACGCTAGATGCATATGGAAAAAGCCAGTTGAAAAACTAAGAAAAAACTTTGAACTTTACAAAAACAATCCATACCGAAACAACCACCAGTCAATTCCACGCGCAGACTGTTTCGGTGGATAGGAACAGTGTTGAAGGAATTCAACGGAAGTGTCAGAGCTGATTAAACGGTCAGATACAGGAAATCACAAGCATAACCAAGAATCGATTTATTAAGGTGGCTAAATGCCTAAAACTAGTTAAAAAAAATATGAACTTCTCTAATGAAATTGAAGTACACTATCACAAACGTGCAAGATATTTTTCTCAAAGAAACAATCTAAAATATGTTCAACTACCAAAAATATACAACTCAGAACTGCAAGGCACAGCAAATTCTACGTTTCTAACTTTTGTTTACTTGCAATATAATAAGAAGACAAGAAAATAAAAATTAAAAAAAAAAAAAAGAGTAAACACTTTTCTTGGGATTTTAAGGATGAAATAAAAAGTAAAAGCTTTTTGCGTAGGCACGTATACAGCATAAAATGGAATTTCGATAATCTTCTTGATTTTAATTTGAGTGGATTATTTATAATTTAGAAATTTACAGAGAGAAGAATTCTTGATTGCATTAAATTTGCACATTCCAGAAAAAGATGTAGTAATATATAATATAATATAAAGATAGTGAATATTTTTATATGTGGAAACAGATTGACTTGCTAACTAGCATGTTTAATTATCAATATATTGAATTAAAACAGTAAAATGAATAGCCTAACATCACGAGTTGTGTTATGGGGACAAAATAAGATACAAAAATTTAAATAAAACTGACATATGACAGTATCTTATTTTTTAACACATCACATTATATTTACATCAATGTTAATTAGATGGGCCACTCGTAATTTTTATTACCTTCTTTGTTTCTTTTTTTATTCATATAGAATTATTCTATGAGTTCTAACATCATAGACCAATTTTTATGCATACTTATTATCATTTGTAAAAAAAATCATTTGTGAAAAAAAAGTTTAAATCCAGTTGGCACATGCAGATTCCCGTTGGCTCAACATTGGAAATGACGGGGTGGTCCTTGGTGGAAGCAAATGAGATTCGCATGGCGAATATTCAAAACAGAGGACTATGATGACCATGATGAGAGCCCACCACAGAGATTTTATACGAGAATTTTTCATTGTTTCCTAAGAATAAACAATTAAAAAGGACTGAAAATTTTATAGCAGAGGTAATGTCATAATCATTTTTTTTATAGAGTCAAATCGAATTTTCATATGGAATTTGAGAACTATTAAATTTATAGAGTCCATTCTCGGACTCTATTAATTGTTTTTTATTGATTCTCAGACTCTATACAGAAGCCCGATCTGATTCTATAGAAATTACCTCATCAGAACACATATCGTTCCATATGTGTACATAAACATATGTTATGTGAATTTCAACGGTCACGTAACGTGAATTCATACACCGACGTAAGACAAATGTGTCATAACAATACTTCTCAAAAGTATCGTAACTGAATTGCAAAAAGGAAATATGGCAATTTTGAGTTGGGCTACTTCATGCCTGTATATTTTTTTCCATAATTATTGAGATTCTTTTACAACATTGAAATATATACATAGTATATTTTACAGATGAAAGAGAAGTATATAATGCCTAAAAGTGCCTATGCATTCAATTATTTCCACAAGATTTGGCTATTTCCTTAATCACCAAAGCTCTAGCTCGATTTATTGTGACAAGGCAAAGATATACATGGTCTTCAAGCTCCTGCACTTGTTTCCTGAACCCAAATTCGCCTTTTCTAAGATCATTCAACACTTGGTAAGAAAATTTATCTTCCCTTCTATCCAGACAGAATTGAATCATTGCCGTGTTATGTTCTATTTCATCCCGAATCCGAGCCACCAGTCGACCGATGGTGTCGAATTCCATGTTCAAGATATATGAACCCTTGGCAGCCACATCAAGTTGTTCTCCTATTTTCCTAAGAAGTCTATACTTGAAAATTTGGATATTAAGAAGTTTTTTCTTTAATGGTTTCACTGGTATGCTGACAATTATAGGGCCCATAAGTAAGGCTGTGAGGGTATGTGCAGCTAGGACCATGGTTGCGACGCCAACCACGCCACATGTTAGTGTCACACATGCCCCAGAAGCCTTGTTGAACCATTTCATCAATTTAATTTTTCTCGTCACCGTCTTTCGCTTGCTCTTTAGATGTTGAAGAATTGATGTGTACTTTTCATGAATGCACTTGAAATCTTGTTTATTGAGATTAAGAATGCAAGAATGTAGCTCGGACACGATGAAGTGAAATTTCTCGGATGAATATTCATCAGTGGTCTCAAGAACTTGGTGGATAAATTTGTAGTCAGCTCGGACTTGATGAATGCTTTTGAGAAGCTGGCTGCAAAACTTTGAAGCCTCAGCACTCAAGTCGAAGTAATTGAAGAGAATGGATTTGAGATTCGACTTTCTTGAAAGAGCTGCTGACTCAAGAATTTCAGTTATAGTTTCTTGGCACGGGTCAAGAATTTCTGAGAACCCTTTTTTATGGCAAAAATTAGCAGCTGGTGATGAGGGATCATTTACTAGTAACTGAGCTTTAATGAAGAAATCACCATAGGATTTTGTTCTAAATGCACCAAGGTACTCTTCGTTGACATTGAGGCTTCTTAGACGTGTGCTCTTCCGATCTTTCTTGTCTGAAATCAAAATGTCTAAGTCATGATTGAAATTATTGAGAACTTGAAAACTACAAAATGAAAAACATAATACAAGTGTGATGTGAGAGGTGCCCAAATAATTGAAATAAGCATAATAATAACCGAATAAAGGTCAAATGAATAGTAGTACTACCAGAGCATGGTAAAGTTACATGAAATATTTTAAAATAGAAATAGAACAATAACATGTACATTCGGAATCTACAAACTAAATAAACAAATTGTTATCTCAAATTAACGGATTCTTTTTTCTTTTTGATACAAAAGAATAGAGAAGTGCAAGCAAGAAATAAAACAAGATGCCAGAGGTGGTAGGTATGGGCGAAAAACCAGTACTCAATCATGATTTGCATTATTTTTCAGGAAAATAAATAAAAGAAGCCAAGAATATTCTGATTTCTGTTCCGGAAAATCATAAATCGTGAATTCCATAATACAATGTTCTTTCCAAACACACAGAAAATAATAAAATAAAAATCAACAAAAATAAACCAGCAGTACTAATATTGTACTTGAAAACACTAAAATCATGTTCAGAATTCAACAGATCAACATAAAAATCATCAGTTTCAAAAAATATGATTTTCTAATTAGTCAATATGGCCTTAATCAACTCTAGTACAATTTCGTATAATCAATAATCAAAATATGACTGCAGAATGATCAAAAGTTAAATGATTTGAAACATGAAAGAAAACAAATTACCGTTCTTGATCTTCGAGGCTCTGAATCTTGCCCACATCTTGAATTCTTCACCAGTAGTATATATACAGTTAAGTATGTGTTTATAGCTCTAATTAATTATACCCCATATATATACAGTTTTTATAAATTTAAACCCCCACAAAGAAATGAAATGATATATATAATAATAATAAGCTGACTCTGGCAATATTGACTCAACTTCTCTGGTTGTCTTTTATATCATCAAACCTACAAAGAGAGTTTAAGGTTATTATGTATATATATATAGATGTTGCGTGAGTGAGAAAGGGAGAGAGACTTGTGCAAGATATTTGCTAAGTTAGGCTAAGCTTCTGTGAAAGAGGTTATTTAGGCCTATCTGGTAGTCTGCCTTAACTTCCGTCACCTTTATATGCATAATTTGCATGACTCGTGTTTATATGGTTACACACTATTATCAAATTAAGCTTCGAACTTTAACCCTAAAAAAATGAATTTTTTTTTTTTTTTTTGAAAGTGAAAAAAATGAATGTTATATATATTGATCGAGTAGTGATGATCCAATATTATTGAGCTTAACTGTAACCAACGAGTATATTTTGATGAATGATTATAATAAGAAAAATCTCAAAAAGAAGAAGAAAAGATTCAGTTGGGATTATGGATTGAGTAAAGATAATAATATATTATAACTTCCATGCTTGGCACCTGGAATAAGGATCTTGAGTGAGACAACTTCAACAGAATCCCACATGTTTTAATGGCCATGTATTTCTTTTTCCCTCTCTCTCTATATGAAAACAATACGTCAAAATCTACGCGGCGTGTTAGTTTGTGGACAAAAATACACAGAAGAAAGAATTTCATGTAAGAAAACTTTAAATTATCATTCAAGTCATTGTACCAATATACTAGAATTAATATGGTGACATATAACGTGGGGGCTTCAATTTGTGATGATGATTTTAGTGTATCTCATCCATATTACTCTTTTTCTTAAATTAATGCCCTTAGTTTCAACTTTTTCAATTAATTGGTGCTGCTCTCAGTCTATATATCCTTTATTATGTTTTGTTAGCCGTTATCTTCTCAAGAACTCAAATTACGAAAAAAGTATGTTATACAACCTAGGATCTTGTCCATGAAGAAACTTTTCCATATGTATGAGAGAGCATCTAGCTAAAATGATTCTTTAAAGGTGTAACCAGAGCGTTGTAACAATCCGTCGAAAAATCTTGTGAATCAACACTACTCAACTTATTGGCCATCATCTGTACCCCCTACTATTACATTGCAAACGATAAAAAGACTAAAGCTCCTGTCCACAAACTATTTTTGTTTAAAAGTAAAAATAGAATTTTTGAGAATGAGTTGTTCAAATTTGTATTGTATAAATGAGTCTCGTCAAATGTATAGATGTGATTAGTTTGATTATTTTTAATTTTAAAGAGAGCGAGTTTGTAAATTTGAAAGTCATACACCATATATTTGATCAACTATAAATTTTGGGTTGGGCCTGCAGGGTGATGATGAGTGATGACTTCATATTTGCCACATAGGGCTTAAGATTGAAATTTAAAGCCCAACTCATATTGCCCAAAAGATTGGACCTGGTTTTATTTGGGCCACTTCAGATGCCCTCCAAGCTATGAAAACAGACACTAGCTAGCGAAGTTGTGACTGTAAATATATAGTACATTTACAATTACAATAAAATAAAATGAATGAAAATAGTTTGATTAATTTCTGTTTAAGAACTCACTGAGATACTGTAATTGCATGTTTTTAAAAATTTTAATTTTAGCCTTCTTCAAATAATAATAATAATAATAATAATAATAATAATAATAATAATTTTAGCCAACAACATTAGGAATCTATATATTCTTAAATCAAAGATAGCTGTGCCTATAAGTACCTCAATTTTCTCACTTTTTTACACGGTGTCTATAAGTACAGCTATATTACGGTAACCTTCATATTTTACCACGGCCGTCTTATTATCTTCTTAAATAAAATATCCTTTTTTTTCCTCTCTCATGTATCTCTTACTTCAACTTTCCTTCTTTTTGTTTGAGTCTTCTTCAATCATTCCTAAATTCTTTTTTTCCCTTGCATTTTGATTCAATCTTTTCATCTATGACTTTCAATTTCTAACCCTAAATCAACCTCACATAGTCATTTTTATTCATGCGATTATTGTGCAATTTTCACAATAAGTCCATATGAAGATTTCCTAATTTTCAGGTCTCTCTCGCATTTGTTATCAATTTCGATTTCGATTTTGATTTTGAAAGGGTCTGTTCGGTTTCATTTATACTACATGTTCCAATTGAAATGATATTTAATTTATGTTCACTCTACAGTTAGAAACTTATCAGCATCACATTGTTATCATTTAATTTAATATATATATATATATCAGATTGTTACTTCTTAAACGATATTTAATTTCACATTGTTTCTTTTATTTTATTATTACTCAGCAACTGATTAACTAATGTATTTTTTAGAATCTACCTCTCAATAATTAAACTCCGCAATTAATAAATTTGAAATTTTATTATTGAGCAATTGATTCACTAATGTATTACAATGAATTTGCAGTTGTGAAAATATTAATTGATGGTGATAGAACTTTCCCATTGAAGCATACATACAAAAGGATTATTAGATTAATTAAGATTGTTGTTTGAATAGTTTTGAACATTATTCTTCCTGTGTATTGCACGTGTGCTATACTAGTTTCTCTAAAAAGATAACAATAACAATTTGGTTGAAAGGGATTCAACTTCAGGAAAAGTGTCCATGACTTTGTTTCTTTTTCTTGACAAAAGATATGTTTGCATTGAGATTAAGAGTCAAAATTAAGAAATAGGCCCCCATCAACTTTTGACTTCATTGCCGTATAATTTGTGCTCTAAAAAGGCTATTTACCTGGGAATTTGGATCCTTTAATTGCCCAATGAACACGATCACACACTAGACTGTTCTCTTATTTTTCTACTCTGAATTTAAACATTCATGTATCAAGGCACGGTTATAAAACTCGATCTAATCATCAAACAATTATACACCAAGTCATCAAAATAATTGATTTTCATGTAATCAAAGCATGGGCAGTTAGGTCATTCACCATGGTGAACCAAGATCTACCTTGAATCTGGCACTATAAGTTGACTCCCAATGCCCAATTACATAAAACCCAAAAAATACCCATACTTTCCTCGACTGGAAGAAACCAGCAGAACTTGACTCAATATTTCTTGACGAGAATATGAGCTTTTCCAAGAAGATGAAAGCAAAAATCTTGAACTGAGAAAATTCTCATCAGAATCAGAAAATGAATTTGGATGTGTTTCGTTCGTTTATGGAGAAATCCGGGCTTGATGTGTGGACAGTGATGGATATGGCAATAACAGTGGCATGTGAAGATCATGAAAAAGAGCTGAAGAACAGAAGAGACGGAATCATCCAAAGGCTTTATGCACCGGCATTTTCGAGGTGTAAGAATTGCACATTCAAAGAATCACAAGGTAAGGTAACTGAACATTTTCAGTCAAAACAAGAATTACAAGCAGAGGAAATGGTGGGTGCCAATAAAGAGGATGATGATCAGAGGAAAGTTCTTGAAATCAAGAATCTTTTGGATGACCCCAATCAGGTTTCGTTTCAGATATCAAGTTTTCATTAATTAGGACGCGTATAGTTCTTCAGATTACTTTAAATTTTTTCTTGATTTCCATTGTTCAGTCTGAGGGTTGTTTAATCGAACTGCTACAGAGCCTAGTGGACATGGACATTACTTTCAACACTCTCAAGGTACACTTAATTTCAGGACTAATTGAAGAAAGAAAACATTTCATTTCTTTAATTTAACATTCTTTTATGTGATTATTATTATTATTATGATAAGGAAACTGATATAGGAAGAGGTACAACTCGACTGCGAAAACATTCGTCGACTGATATACGTAGATTGGTGAAGATTCTTATCAGGTTTGTTTCGTTAAGGACAGGAAGTACATGTGACAATGCATTAATTTGGCTGAATTTTGATGAAAAATGTGTTTGATATGACAGGAAATGGAAGGATACTGTTGATGAATGGGTGAAGTTAAATACATCCCCGGAAGAGACCCCTCCATTTGAAGGTAAAACTAATTATAGGCCTAACACATTTCAATTATTTGATTTAAGGCAGTCTGAATCATTTACCTGGAGCGGACCTTGCCTTTTGCTTATTTTTCCCTTCTTATTTATTTGGCAAAAAAAAAAAAAGAGGCGATCTGTGTATGTTGGTCTACACAAACAGTATAGTTATACACTAGAATCGAGCCATCCATTTTTTGAGTTGTCTTTTTGACGTGAAAAACTTGAACTAAAAAGACTGGTTTATTAATGAATTAATGGTTTTTTTTTTCATTTTCTTTTTCAAGATAATGAGAGAATTTACATCCAACATAGAGCGAAGGCAGAAGGGCCTCCGTATGAAAAGCTGCAAAATAATTCTTTTTCTCACGGTCTGACTTCAACTAAGAAACGCCTACACGATAGTGTCCAGGAAGTTCAAACAGGTGTGTTTCTTGATTATTCTATGTATATATTGTTAACTTTTTAAGCGTGTTTAATATTTATTAATTAATTGAAACTTTAATTTTCATTTATCTAAAGGCAAAAACCCAAAAACGCCACAAATAATGGACTTCAAGAGCTCAAGAAAACCGGAGAACGTAGTTATCATCAAGAATCGGGAAGCATTCTCATAAGATAATTGGACGGGAATTACTCTGGCAAGACGAAATGACTCTTTATGTACTACTACTTATCTATTTCTTTTCCCCCTAAATGTGATGTGATTAATACAATTCTGCAGATGGTAATTAAGTATCTTGGAAAGGTGCATTGATATTATCTGTGTGACATGTGAGTTGAATAAGGTCGAAATAGGAAAATTGTATGGGGTCCCGTGTGATCTTGTTAGGCGAAAATACAACTCATTAATGTGTTGCTTTGACTTATAATTGCTTTTCTCGGTGATTATATTGACACTATAGCTTTTATTTATTAACTACACCACAAATTAATTGTATTAGAAGTCCTTAGTGTTTTAAAGTTATAATATTTATGTCTATAATCTTTTGATTACATTTCTCATCTTCAATTTTTAACCAGTTAGCAAATATTATATCTTTAACTACAATTTTCTTTCAAAACATGTGTTAAGATGGTGAAAAAAAGTATTTGTTCATCGCATTTTATATAAGAAAAAAGAAAAATAGTAACTAAAACAAAAATGTGACAAATTTTTTCTTTATTTAAAAGTTGGCTAATATAGTTTTTGAAAAGTAATTAGCAGAACCGACATAAATGGAATGTTAATAATAAAGATATGAGGTAAAAATATTTGGAATGTAATTTTAACAACGACTATATATTAAGGACTATAATTTTAATTAAAATTTGGTATAGATATAAAAAAATGTAGTGTGAATATAATTAGCCTTCAAATAATAGTGCAAATTCGGTCAACGTAAATTAATTTCCATGGGAGACCGCTCCGATGTATCGCTTTTATTTATTATAAAAATCTGTTAAATTTATGGAGATATGTTTTAATTACACTTTTACTTCAAGGATTTGTACTAAAACCTTACATCTCATCTCATGTGGTCTGCATTATTGTGTTTTGCCGCTTAACGTCGTTATTATTATAATAACACCTACTTAACTTATTATATATAGTTGAATTGCACGGCTTAAGTATAGGTTAATTAAAGCATGTGTTGCAATTAGAGTTGCGATGAAAATAGTGAACCTAAATTAAGTCTCTATAAGCATAGATGCTACAAATTCTTTTAACCCAATGCACGATGACCAATTGATAATAGTCACTCCAAAAAAAAAAAAGTTTAACTCTGGTCACTAGTTAGATATTTCTTCTTTTTCAAATAATATATATACGAGTAGATAATGTTTGGTCAAAGCATACTTCTTAGTTGAGAGGTGAGACCTGTCTCCAATAGGAATCAATACTTTAAGAATATGCTGGCAAAGAAGACAAAAATTAATTGATTGTAATGTTAGTGGAATTCCTTTTACGGTCAATATTCAATAAGGAGTCGCGGTTCGGCTCCCAAGCACTTTGTCAATTTGTGATTTGATTGGCGATTCTCGTTGCCATGGTTAAAAATATTTCTTACCATCCCTCTATCGAAATTATCCCGCCGTGAGTTGTTTAATAATCTCACGTCTGGTGAGAAATTAAAACTAGCAATTGGGTTGTCTTTTTTTTGTTTTTTTGGTTAAGTTTAAAATCGCTTACAACTCTGTCATTTCTCCTCCTCCTCCTCTTTTCTGTTCTTTTTAACAACTTTACAACTTGTGTTATCGAGTTTTATATAGCCTAATCTAATATAACAACAAATAATAATAGTCATTCTTAACGAATCCATAATTTAATTTTGGGAAAGCATTCATTTAGTTAGTAAAATAAAAATGTTGGTTACATCCATGGGCTGATCCAATAATAGAAACTCCTGGCCACGAAAGTAAGTTACAGTGACGGGCTCGTGCTACTATGACTTGGATCAGATTAATTATATATATGGTGCAGCATATTTATGCAACAATGAGTGGTTATATTTATGATTCCTTGCAACTGACCACATTATACGTTGTACCATAGGTGACATTGTTTGTCAACTATTTTATAAATTCTGAAAATTTTATAGGCTTGACATTTTATACGCTCTCAAGTTTTCAATCTTCAAAGACAAGAAATGAATACATTTTTGGTCCTAATTCCTCTGTTGCTTGTGATACCTTTCTTGAGCCTCCAAATACAAGCTGGAGAAGATCAAACTAATTTCTCCATTAACCAAGCTAATTTCTCGAATAAAAGCCTAATCATGAATGCGTGCGCGAATTCACCTGCGAAAAACCAATGCATTCGGTTTCTCAAATCTGCTCCGGCGAGCCAGAAAACCAGCCTAAAGGGCCTCACATTTTTCACCCTAAAACAAGTAGAGGACGACGCATCAAAAACTGCGGTGTACATGCACGATCTGCTACTAGATGAGGATTTGCTTCCGGTTCTGCGACAGGCCCTTACAGATTGCGACAAACATTATAAAGCACTAGTCGAGATAGTCGAGGATTCGATTGATGCCGCCATTTCTAAGGAGTATTTTGAACTGGTGAAATTTGTTAATGCTGCCATTGCTGACGCTGATTCTTGCAAACAAAGTCTTGGAATGTTAGGGAAAGATGGGATAGAGAATTCAGGTTCGATACATAGGAGAAAGAAAGGGCTATTTGTGGATGTTGAGGGTCTCAAAACTCTGCTCAATATAGTCTTGAGAGATCGGAAGAGCGCTCATGAAAATTAGATTATTTTTGCATCATGCACGAAACATTAGATTTTGGACTTTCTTTTTCTTTTTGGGATTTTTGTCTTTTTTTTAGATGAAAAGTACAATTTTGGAATTGATATGGCTGATCTAAAAGTTCAATTGTTTTGTGGACTACAAATTGTCCAAGCCAAAATTCTTATGTAAAATTAAATATCACTTGTGCTCTTGCTTTCTGGTGTCTAAATTTTTGCTGATATAGAATCCGTTCAAGCTTTTCTGACTGGTATTTGCAAATTGCGTATCTTACACCTTCGAGCTAGCTAGTACAATTTTTTATTATTTTTTTCTAAATTTTCAAAATTTGAGTGAATACATGGATTTAGAAAATAAAATGAGAGAAATGAAATATTGTTGTTGGTCCCAAAGGCAAAAAATGTAGATAAAAATAATATGACGAAATTATGTTAAGATAGAAAATAACGTGGGCTAGTCATCTATTTAACTATTGAGTTCTTTGGTAATTTCATCTCGAGTAATAATATAGTAAATAGGCCAAAATATGATGGTTCTCTACCAACTAAAATCTCTATTGGCACATATGATTTGTGGTTCTTTAGCTATGTTCGTCGAGATGCAAACATAGTTGTTCATACCATTGCCACATTTTCTTTGTAATCAAATTTTCATTATAATTGGATTGATCAATGCCCGTTATTTGTAAACTCGGCATTGCACCATGATCTATAATAAACTACTTTTCTCTTAAAGAAAAAAAGCCCAAAATGCAAACAAAATCTAGTAATGTCTAGTTAATAACAAATGCTCATTAGGGGGAAAAGTTCAGTATAATCCAATTTTGTACAAACAGAAGGGAAATTGACAAGACACAAATCCAAGAGTTCCCATCCAAAATTCTCTGCTTTTTCGTTCCTTGATCTCAGAGTGTGGCCGGACGTGAACTCACGCTCGGATGATCCCTATCTTATGAGAAATTTTCCCCTGCTTATCAATTATTGACGACATATATTTGTCCTATTTGCATTTTAATTTTAAGGCAATTATATTGTCACTACAAATTTTAATAGGCACATCACATTTTAATCTCACCACATACTAAAGTTTAAATTGATAAGTACACCACAAAATGTGTTTGCATTTATATCCAAAATAAAATAAAATATAAGAAAAACAAAAATTAAAATGTGGTGTGCCAAATGAAACAAAAGTCGTGTGCCAATTAAATTTTATAGTGACAATATAATTGCCTTTATTTTTATTCTAAAATAAAAATTGATCAAAGTAATTCCATCAATATTATTCAAGTCGCCACAACTCATTTTATTTCGTTTTGTTTCTATTTTGAAATTGATGAGTTTTGCTAATGGTTAATGCTCTTAATCTAAAATCTCAGGGGTGCAAAATTAGTATCACGACATTTAGCACGTAGCAAGCACCCGATAACATAACAATATTATTATAATGCGAAAATCAGAATGAAAACGGACAAGACAGAAGGCCACTTACATCGAACTCCAACATCTCTAATTGGAACATAAATGTATTATTTATTTGTCACTCCTCTGCAAAACAGGATTTCGTTTGATTTAAGTCGAATTATTATTAAACTCTTCCTAGTTCACACTAGCACTGATAGGAAAAAAAACAGTGACTTGTCTGTGAAAATGGAGGTTTTTGAAGCCCATATGACACTGTTTTCTTGTCTTCTAGTTGTTTGTCTTGGCTTAGCCCCTGAAAATACTTCTATTCTTTTGACGTAGAATTTGGTCCCACGTCTTATGTTGTCACCTTTTAAGGTTCCAGTGTGAGACTCGACATTAGTTTTTACTGTTGTCTCCTGCCTTGAGCGTTTGGGACTTGGATATTTACTGGTGGCTTATTGAAATTTCTTGGCAAACATCAACATTCCAACCCAAATTTCAGATTTTACAACTTCTGAAATGCTAAAAGCCATATTAGCATGATGCCCCATTCTGCCCAACTCTTGCAATTACAGCCCGGCTTAAGAAGTTGGCACATTTTGTTTTCAACTAAGTAGTATCTTACATAAACATTAACAAATTAAGAATGTGGACCGACGGTGTACTTTGTAATAACATAATAATAAATAAATGTCAAAAAGTGTGCAAATATATTGCAGTACACTCCCCAAAAGAAAACTTGCAGACATATATAATCACAGCACTAATCATTTTAGAATAATAATACCCATCATCAGTAATCACAGCCACCCAAAATTGTTCCATCCTCTTTTCCACACTTTCTTTTTAAGAATTATTTCACAGACAACAATCATTTCACTTTTCACTGTATAATCTTAGTCATAAATACACACTCTCCAATATCCCCCCTGCCCCTCAACCCCCCCACCACTGTCTACCATTCAAACTCTATTTCTGTACACAGCCAAACACGCTTGGCACTCCCCAGAACACACAGACTCGCTCCCCTGTTTCCTTCCCCCAAAATTGCAGAAAGTGTAAGAATTATGGGACTTTCATCAATGCTGATCTTCTACTTTTTTACAACTCTGCTGTTTCAATTTCAAAGTTCCCAGTCTGCAACAGTAGTGGTGGGTGGAGTTTCAGAATGGAGAAACCCTCAAGTTCAAGTTGGAGATTCTGTCAGTAAGTGTCTTTTGATTGCTGTTTTTAACGGCCACATCTAACAAGAAATATAGGCCTGAATTAATTCTGTACTGTTTCTGTGTTGTTTCAGTTTTCCAGCACAAGTATCACTACAGTCTCTACATTTTCCAGAACCAAAATGCCTATACTCTCTGCAACTTTTCTCAGGCTACACTTTTGACCAAACCGAATTCAACGTCTTATACTGTAAGTCCTCTCTCTTTTCTGCATTTGTGTGCTATTTTGCTGTTCTTTTGCTTGTTACTTCTTTGTGGTTGGTATTTATAAGCTCAATTATGCTGTACATTTATCCCTTAATGGTTAAGTTATCCTATATTAATATCTTTAAAAAGAATAAATAAATAAATAAATAATTGGACTGTTTTGAGTCAATGGCAATTGGCAAGTCTCTATGTTTCTAAATTTCTTGTGTTTGATTACCATTCCTTTTATTGTTTTGAACTTGGCATCAACGATTAATATTGTGAAGGTTACAATGTACATCTAGTGACAATTTTTATGGTTATATCTGAAAATTGAAGTGGCACACATCCCGCTCTGGTTTCTTCTACTTCTCCTTCAACAATGGCACTAACAAAGCATGCTTGGAGGGCCAAAAGCTGGCCGTGAAGGTTTCGGCGTCACTGTCTCCAACCTCCCCTGAATTGCCACCACCTATGGCGGCGCCACCTCTGAGCTCAGGCGGCATTGTGGCATCTTCTCCTGCATTTCCTTGGCCATTTCAGCCCCGAGAAAGCACTTCACCTAGTCCTGCACCCAGTCTAGACCTTCCCGGCAGTGCCTCCGGCCCCACTTCGCCAGGTAAAGAAGGCATCCCATTCATCAACAGCAATCCAGCAGTGCCGCTTCCCACTGGTGAGGTGGATTCCACCACCATTCGCCCTTTGCCTACAAATGGGGACCCTGCTGGACAGGTACATTCTTTCACAAATTATTCAGTAATTGTTAGTGTAATTAAGCAGTTCACATGGGAGAAGAGGACCATATAACACAATGCACGATATTAAATGAAAAGCATGTGATTTCACTCATTTCACTATAGTTGTCGTGTCATGTCTCTCGCTCTCAGAATCCTCACATATTTATGCTTTACAATGATGAACTATTTAATTCCTTATCTATATGCATAAACATTTAAAATGAAGGAGAAATGCGTCCCAATACGTGATGTGATTGGATTACAATTGGGATGTTAATGAGTTTGTGGTAGGGCTCTGGTTGGTTCCTTTTAGACCTTTACAATTGGGATGTCAATGATGTTCTTGTTGATTTGATTACAACGTTTCTTGTAATGCAGGTGATAGGGTATTCTTTTCTTCAAAGAGCTTTGAGTTTGAGTTGTCTAATTGTGCTAATGATGGTTTAGAGCGACCGAGAGAGAACCCTTGTTGGATCAGGATCCTTTGTGCCCCGAACTCAGCCGGGCAGGGAGATTGAGAGAAAGAGTTGCATTTCGACTTGGCTTATGTATGCAGATTCAATGAGCAAAATATGGTTAAGACTGAAATTTTAGCTTTGAATCTAAAGCAGCTTTAAGGATGATGAGTATACCATATAGCATTTGCTATTCTATATAAATCCTTTGACCCTACTTTGGAATCATTAGCACTTTTGTTCTTTATTCTTTAATTTAGGCATAGCAATCAATTACCATCCCCTGTCCTTTTTCATTCTTTGATTTTTCTCACTCTCCTTTTCCTTTATATATGGATATGGATTATGAGTTGTTTCCCAAGTATTATTGTTTTCTAAGATATATTCATATTCCCATGTATCACGTATGTTGTATTTTGGTTGTATATTTGAGGCGATTCGGAGAAGAAATCATAAGTTAAAAGCAGCATTAATAACAGAAACTTTCATTCCTCCTCGGTGGGTTCAGTAACAAACAATATAATTTCCAGTATTTCAAGGTTTATTGGTACTTCAAACTGTTAACCTAAGAGGCTGAACAAACCAATACACAATTTTTTCCTCTATAAATCAAATTTTCCTCTTGTTCTCCTGATTCCTGGTTCTGATCAATTGAATAACAAATACTACAAAGGACAGAATCAAAGCTGATCCTGCAACACAAGGAATACACAGTTTAGTAATACTTCTTTTTCCAGGCTTTTCCTCCACTTTTCTTTCAACTTCAGATTCTTGAGAGATCGGATTTCAGGCTGTTGTATTTCACCACAAACTTCTTCTTGAATCCCATTTTCATTTTCACAAACGTCACTTTTTTCTTGCTGATCCTCATTTGCCACCTGCTTTATACCTGACCGTTCAGCATCATCAACTGCTTCAGTGTGTTTAACTTCCTTATTTTCCAATTCTCCTGTAATTTCGGTTTCTGCCCGATGAATTTCTTCCTTCTCCTTGTGCTTTGCAAGAGACTGAGCTTCATCACTTTTGCTCGAAGTCTCTGGTTCCTCCCTCTCTTGGCTCAAAGGTTGATCGTCTCTCGGGCCCTCTTTAACAACATCATGTTCCTTAACTTCCTCAATGCCAGTCCCACGTATTCCTTTAATCTTTTTTGGCATTGAAATTCTTAAGATAGATTCATCCTCATTGAAGTCTGCCTTAATTTTGTCCAAAATCACTTCTTCAGGGATTCTGAAGACCTTCCTGAATGATTTAACTTCTGTATCTTTCTTGTACAACCTCCATCCTACTAATATTGTCTCCTGAACCTGCTTTTCCCCTTTTATGGTAAGACGTGTCCCATCCTCATTTATGTCAATCTTTACATTCTGTTTCTGGTAACCTGGAAATTTATTACCATAGAGAATTCATACATTATTCAAACAGAACGTCAGGTCAATATGTACAGAATGAAGTATATAATCTTTGATCTCAGATGAAGAATGCAGAAAAGGGATTAACCTTTGAGATGAGCAGTGAGGATGAAAATGAAATCCGTCTCTCTGGAGAAGAAAACTGGACCTGCATGATCTTTGGCGATTTTAAACTCAGCTGATGAGGAATCATCCACAACTCTATTGAACTTAAGTCCCACCTCAAGCTCCATTTTTCACGAAATTTTGGTAAAATTTCTTGAATTAATTGAAGAAGAGAAAGAACTTGGGCCATGTTTTTAAGAAGAATATCACCAAGTGTGTACAGAAGAAAGCATATGTGCTTTGCTTCATAGAAGTACAATTAATCTGGCTTCAATTAGAAGTCTGCTAGAATAGAGCCCTTTAATTTGCTTGATCATCCTGTCACAATGAAATTTGCCTTTTTAAGATGTTGATTTAGCCTTACGATTCCTAGAAAAAGCATGCTGAATAAGGGAAAAAGGGCAAGGATCAAAATGACAATGAAACAGATTTTCTAAAGAATTCAACAGCCTCCAAAATGTTCTAGAGTAAGCTTTACAAATAGCATACTTAACAATATACTGTTTTTCTGCATATCACATAACTTTTAAACTAGTTACCATCACATGGGCATGAATGTGTTTGTGAAAAAATCTTAGAATTAATTTCTGTTTGAAGATAAATTATGGGAAGGAAAGCTTAGTACATGATTATCTCAAAATACAATTTTTGATTTAGAAAGATTAAAATAAATAATTACGATCGGGGCATTTTTTAACGAAAATTGGAAACAAGAATCCAGAACGTAGTTTATATGAAATGCTGTCGTAAGACACTCCCAGTGAAGCCCAAGAGAAATCAAGGCCATGGTTACTTCTCAAGATCGAGGCCCAACTACCAAGATAAGTCGTTTTCTCCTTTTATATTTTAGGAGTGATGCTTTGCTATTTACACGTCTAATATAAAAATGTAATCCCTCCGTCTCAAAAAGATTTTTCACTATTTTTTTTCTTTGGTCTCAAAAAGAAATTTACTTACCATATTGAACATGTACTCCTCATTAATTTTTTATTTCTATTAGTGCCCCTCATTAATTATTGTTATTCAACTACTTATACATTAAAAGTATTTCAAATAATTAATGAGGCTAAGGGTATATTTGAAAAAATAAGGTAATATTTAATATTTCAACTATATTAACTATTGTTTCTTAATTTATGTGAACATAACTACTGGACTATTTTTGCGGGACGGAGGGAATAATAGTTTTGTGATACTCGTGGCGACTAGTGTTATGACACTCACAGTCCGATGTGGATGCATGTGAGTGTTTGAAAATTTTCATATAAAAATGTTAGCTAGACTTAAGAAAAAATAAGTTGAAGTAATTTGACACAATCTCCTCGCTTCAACCTGCGGGACATGTAATATTTTGTTTTTCTGAAAATATAATGATCAAAATTCAAAAATAAACAACAGAATGTACAAAATTGGGACGACCTTTTTCTTAGAAGGAAAATTTAGACTTCTTTTATTCAATAGTGTGTGTATATATATAGTTCAATACCTCACGACTCCTCTTAACAAACAAACCAAAGAAACGATTTTGCCGTACCACATTTGGGTGGTCAGTTTTTGTCGACTTTTCATTATTGGAGTTAAAAATTTTTAAACGAGTCCACCCCTTTTTAGAGCTTGTTTGATTCTCATTATTTTTTATTATTCTCTCAAATTATAATTTTACCTATTACTGATTTGATATTTGATTTGATAACTGTTTAATTACAACCACATATTTTAGACCTTTTTATATTTCAAATACACATTCTACTCGCGTCTCTTCCCATTATAATTTCCACAAAGTTAGATAAACAATGAGAATCAAACAAACTCTTACACTTGAAAGTTGAAATCTGTTGGGCTGAGACAGGTCTGCCAATTGCGCACTTGGTACAACCCACTGACCCACAAAAAACTTTTGACAATTAAAGCTTTGATGCGGTCACACTTAATGGCATGTTTCTTGACAAGACCTGAGGATAAGGATACAAATTTCTCTTACCCATTTTTCTTCATGTAATATTGGGACGTAAAAATTTCTTAACATCCATATGGGTAC
>CAVNYN010221116.1:0-20241 GCA_963692815.1 Nyctanthes arbor-tristis
AGATTCCCTACCTTGAATCGGTGGATACAAATGCAGACTAACCTTCATCGAGTTTCTGAGTTTGCTATAATGTCTGAGAATAGAGCAGATGAAGGCAAAGATAAATCTGATGCCAAAACTGCTATGAAACGATTTCGTGATGATGATAGTGATACTGAATCAGAAGTTGATGACGTGGCTGTAGGCCATAACATTTCAACTCCACTTCCTGAGCTTAAGAACCGAGGCAATGCGGCTCCTGACCCTTTGCTTGAATCTCCCACACCTGAAATTGCAGAACATGATAGAACAATTTTCCTTTCTTTTGATTGGGAGAATGAAGGACCTTACGAAAAAGCTGTGGAACGGTATTTCCTTTCCTCCTTTTTGTACCTATTCCTTACCATCAAGCAGTCTCTCTCTCTCTCTCACACTCACTCACACACACACACACACTCTCTCTCTCATATGCAATTTTTGTAGCCTTTGGAAGCCAAAATCTATGGTTTTTAACACCCTGTGCCTGTTGAATTTCTTACTGAGTTAGCATTGTTTTCATAATATTGCTTCAGTGGCAAAATTTTACTCTCTCCCTCTCTCTTACTTTTTCCCACTCTGTTTAGGAAAGGGACATGTATCCTCACTTTTGGGCTACAGACCAAATGCTTTTACTTTATTTTCCATCAAATGACTAAAAAAAATTCCTTCTCTTGTTTGCCTATTTCCTTTTCTTCTGTCCTTTAGTTTTTACATTTGGGGTTCTTACCCTGTACAGTTATGAGCTGCAGATGAATAGTTTTAACATTTTAAGTGAGCTAACTTGGTGTTTGATCATTTATTGGTGCAGTATGATTGATGAAGGGAAATTGATGGACGCACTGGCTCTGTCAGATCGCTTCTTGCGCAGTGGAGCCTCAGACCGATTGCTTCAGCTGCTCATTATAAGCGGGGAAGAAAATGCCCTTTCTGGACAACACGGTTATTCTGGCATTCCTATCCAGAGCAATACTTGGCAGTATTGTCTACGTTTGACGGATAAACAGCTGGCAGCTAGACTTGCCCTCAAGTATGTCTACTTAATCAATTTCATGTGAATTCTCTGTTATCTGAGTTAACTATGACCATGAATCATCCTGCTTTTATGATTAGTAATTATATGCTTTCATCCCTGTAGAAACGCAATACTTCAGTTAATTATTAATCTTGTATTCTTCTTTCGCCCTTCTCCTCATAAACAAACACCCATCTTATTTTCATTCTCTTTTTATAGGGCTGATATTCTTGTAAGCCCTTTTCTTTTAGATCTTTGATAAGGAACAATATTTTATTAAACAAATGACTATCTGTACAACTTCTAGACGATAGGATTGTAATCTAAAACTTAACAAGTCATTGCTTTCCAGTTGACAGCAATTAGTGAAAATATAAGGCCTCTTAAGTCCCTCGGATCTGGAGGCCTATAATGATGTCAGGAAGTTTGCCTTTTCCGCTAAATTGAAATTTTATCCATAACTTGAAATTACCTTAATCTTTTCTGTTGAAAATTCTGTTTCTATCTTTTGGTTGAGATTATTGATACCGTGAAGTTCTGCATCAGGACACCTTTCTTTCTCAACAGAAACCAATATGCTTTTCAACTAATAAGATGGAAGATTTTCCTGTCGAATACCTCTAGACAAAAAGTTATGCCCTGGCCATCTAATGCCATTGCAGAAATGCCAATTCTCAGGGTTAAAACTTCTTAAGGGAAGATTATCTGTACTCCTATAGGAGGCCTAGGAATTTCAGAGGAGACACTCATTGCCTTACTGATTTTAAGACCTGTTACAGAAGTGAAAATTGTCTTAGGGTCCATTTGGCAACTGATTATAATGCATTTTAATTATAACAGAAGTAATTATAACACTTTTTGGACACGTGTCAATCGTTATGGTTAACGCATTTTGATTTAATGGGTCTATCATGTCAATAAAATGTGTAATCATTTTTTTTTTTTTTTGGGGGGGGGTGTTTATAGTCAAAATGCATTATAATTGGTTGCCAAAAGGACCCTAAGTTTCTAAATGTCATGGAGCAAATCCTGGAAGCATTCAAGATAACCAAAGTAGTTTTTTTCCCCTTCTGTAGAGTGTAGATGACATTTACGCTCTTCAGCATCTTCCCTTTCTTTCTAGCAGAATACTGTATCTCGCTTTTTTCACCAACCTTTATGTAACATTTTAGCGCTAAAAGATGTTCGTGTAAGATCTTGATTCTCTGTCATTCTTCCTGTCCTCTACACGTATTATAAATGTTGAATATATCTATTTCAGATACTTGCTCCGCTGGGATCTAGAAGCAGCTTTGGATGTTCTTACCATGTGCGGTTGCCATTTATCTGATGGCGACCCCCTTAAAATTGAGGTACTGAAAACAATACCTTACGTGCTATAGCGTTTTGAATACTATGAATGTTATTTTTCAAGAAAGGATTTTAACAAGCTTTGTGGCTTATTTTGGTAGGTGGTTCATAGGAGACAAGCTCTCTTGAGATACAAGCACATATTATCTGCAAATGATCACTATCGTAACTGGCAAGAGGTGAAGATTTACTTCTAATGTTGCACCTGACATGGACAAGAATGGTTCAATACAAGTCTTTTTGCACCTTCTAGAGTTGTTTCAAAGTCATTTCTGCAAATGTTCAATACAAGTTGTATTTGCATTTCAATTTTTCTATCCATCTCTTCAGGTTGAGACAGATTGTAAGGAAGATCCTGAAGGTCTTGCACTTAGATTGGCTGAGAAAGGAGCTGTGTCCGCTGCTCTAGAAGTGGCTGAAAGTGCTGGACTTTCTATTGAACTGCGGAGAGAACTACAGGGCCGGCAACTGGTCAAGCTTCTTACAGCGGATCCTCTAGATGGTGGAGGTCCCGCAGAAGCTTCCCGCTTTCTGTCTTCTCTGCGTGATTCTGATGATGCTTTGCCTGTTGCAATTAGTGCAATGCAACTTCTGCCCAACCTTCGATCAAAGCAACTTCTTGTAAGTAGCTATAAGTTTTGTAACAAGTTCCTTCTCATTTTCTCTTGAGATGATAGCTGAAAATTGAAATCACAATTTCGGCTCATCCTGTTAATTAAAATGTTTCATGATTTTTAATGAAGGTGCACTTCAACCTCAAGCGGAAAGACAGTAATCTGTCAGAGGTCGATGTCTCTCGGCTGAACTCATGGGCTTTAGGCCTTCGAGTATTGGCAGCACTGCCATTACCATGGCAGCAAAGATGCTCTTCCTTACACGAGCATCCTCGTTTGATACTAGAAGTTTTGCTGATGAGAAAACAACTGCAATCTGCTGCTCTGGTATATTATTGTCGAGTTAAGTATTATGATTTTGATATTCTGTTGCCTCCTCTCATGAGTTGCATGTAATGTAACACTGCAGATTCTTAAAGAGTTTCTTTCATTGAGAGAGAACAACATGATTCTTGCATATGCTGCCAAAGCTATCGCAATCAGCATCAGTTCCCCCACGAGGGACTCTAGGGTATCAATTTCTGGTCCTAGAGCAAAGCAGAAAATTAAGGCTAGCACACCTACACGGTCATCCTTTACCAGCAGTCTAAGCAACCTGCAAAAGGAGGCTCGCCGAGCATTTTCTTGGGCACCTCGAAATGCAGGAGATAAGAGTGCCCCAAAGGATAGTTATAGGAAGAGGAAGAGCTCTGGACTCTCACAATCTGACAAAGTTGCTTGGGAGGCAATGGCTGGTATCCAAGAGGACCGTGTTTCGTTATTCACTACAGATGGGCAAGAACGGCTTCCTTCTGTTTCAGTTTCTACAGAGTGGATGCTTACAGGTGATCCACAGAAGGATGAAGTTGTTCGTTCTTCTCATCGATATGAAAGTGCTCCAGACATCATTCTCTTCAAGGTACAGTAGCATGCACTGCATTGATTTGTGTCACCATTCACTAATACGAATTTAGTGATCTACAATTCATTACAATCGCTAGTAGGCTCTCTTGCATTTGGTTGTATACTATCTGTGTTTTGTGAGACCACGGGGATCCCCATGACTCCTACTATCTTTTTTTTGAAAGCTGCTTTAAGCATAGTCAAACGGCACCTTGAAATGGTTCCACCCGTTGCCTTCCTTGGAAACTACAATCCTACAATCTTTACTAACTTGCCCACCATGTATACCCTGATTCACCCCAGAAGCCTCTGATTCAGTCTCAAGTTCCTACTTCGCTTTTTATATATGTTCCTTAAGTGGTTTATTTTCTGGTTATTGATACTAGGGATGGCACTAGGTTGGGAAATTAGAGCTTTCAGTGATGTTACTGCCGGGCGTGTGATTTTGGTGTTTTATGTTGGATTTGAGGTGGTGTAGGAATATGTGTAACGGGTGGCACTGGTGGTTGAATTGAGATGGTGAATAGTGTTGACATTGATGCTAATGGAGTTTAACTTAATTTAAATTTTTTTTTTTTTGGTTATTTTGATATTGATTTTAGGGTGTTACTGATTTAGCATTTATTGCTGAAGTTATGGTGGTTGGACTGTTATCTGTAGTGTGTCTTGGAGGTGATGTCAAGGTGATAGTTCAGTTTTTTAGTTGTATAGTAGGCGAATTCATGCAGTTCGATGTAGCTTATCCTTTAATGGTAGATGTAGCATGTCACTTGAACTGAACTGCCTGGGAAGGGGACTGCCCGGAGAATCAGGCCTGTCAAAGACACCAAACTGAAGATTTTATCCATTCTTTTTACTTAATTTTCTTAAAGAAAAAAGATAAATAAATAAATGAAACTAAAAAAAGTAGATGAATGTCAGGCGCACAAGGCTTGCGTCTCCCTACTGGCCTGCCCCTTGACCTGGTTAATACAAACAAGAAGCTGGGTTACCCTATCAGCCTTTATACCTCTAGGTGGAGATGGAAAACAGGTTTAACCTTTCACTTAATTTTATAATGCAAATAAATCATCATTGACTTTGTATAATGTGCAGTAGGTTTGAGAGTCAGAGCCTTACCCTTGAAAGCTGATGTGTGGCAGGGTAATTTCTAGAACCAGGAGCCTTTACTTTTTATTTTGTTGTGGTTTCTAGATACCAGATCTGTGACTCCCCTATTCTGCAGAGAGTCAAAATTCTTCAATGTTGCAGGATATGTATGTTGACAGGTCTATACTACACTTTTGTTGACCGTTTTGATATCTTTGATCCGCTTGATGTGGTAGTCTTTATCACCAGATCAAATTAAATTTCTCATTTCTGTGGAGGAACACTTGCTTGCCTAGAATTATGATTAACTCCTAATTATCTGCACTATCTATACTACACTTTTGTTGACCGTTTTGATATCTTAGATCCGCTTGATGTGGTAGTCTTTATCACCAGATCAAATTAAACTTCTCATTTCTGTGGAGGAACATTTGCTTGCCTAGAATTATGATTAACTCCTAATTATCTGCACTAACTGCAATACAATGTCGCTAATTGCATTTTGGCAACTCAATTTTTGAGAAAGATCTGGCTTCAGCTTATCATCTAAGTGCACTGTCGTGCGTCATGATTCTTGCTGGCACTAACCGCGCTGATACATCACTTGTCAATTAAGTACGGTGGGGCTGCTTATTTCATGTCTAATGCTGGCCACCAGTGCAACAGACTCTATTCCACATTCATTTCTGTGGAACCACTTCTAGTCAGTGTTCTAAAAAGCTTGCCTAGGCGACGCTTAAGCGGCGGCTATTCTTAAAGCTTGGGCTCCATGCTTTGTCACGCTTTGTGCTTTATCATGCATTAGTTGCGCTTAGGCGCTCATAAACTCAGTGCTTGGTCTTGACGCTTTTCCACTCCTCACGCTTTTTAGAATACTGCTTTTAGTATTTTACAAGGACTTTTTGGCAAGTAGCATCTGCAAAATTGAGCTTTAAAGCCTCATGTGTATCCAGGATATGGGAAAAAAAGATTCTATTCTTAATCCATTTCTATGTCAAGTCCTCTTTAGTGGGATAGCATTACCGACATGAGAAAGATAAGTATATCAGCGTTTTATATGCTTGCAGTTTGGATCATATATTCCTTTGCATGTAAAGTGTTTCTAGAGGCACAATCTTATCTGCTATAGAATTGCTGAGCCTTTCTGAGTAGTTGCATTTGTTGTTCTAAGGCACTGCTTTCACTGTGTTCGGATGAAAGCATATCTGGAAAAGGTGCTTTGGACTTGTGCATTAGTCAGATGAAAAATGTGTTAAGCTCCCAGCAATTACACGAAAATGCATCGATGGAGACAATTGGCCGAGCATATCATGCAACGGAGACATTTGTGCAGGTATTATGTTGTAAATAAAGATGGCAAAAAGCCAAACTGTGTCATGCTTTGCTTGCCCTATTCAGGCAATCATGAGCCAGCCTGGAAAATTCTTTTTGTCCGGGCATGGGTTTGGCCTTTTCTATTTTATCTTTTTTATTTCTTTTTACATGGCGAGCAAAGCTACTTGCTGGCTTTTGCCAGAACCAAGCTTGCCAACGGGCTTGGCTGAGCCCAAGCCCACTAGGTCAAAAATTTCTGTTAGGGCTTGCTGCTGTGGGGCTTGGCATCGTCTAGCCTGAGCTGCTCGGGTTCGAGTGGCGAGCTGGTTACCAGATTGCCATCCCTAATTGTTAAGCTTTGAAACTAAAACATTATGGATATGCAAATTAACACATCGATTTATCTGCATCTTGCAGGGTTTGGTTTTTGCTAAATCCCAGCTTAGAAAAGTTTCTGGGACAGGCGATTTGTGTAGTAACTCTGAAAAAACTAGGGATGCTGATGATGCATCTTCTGATGCTGGCAGCTCTAGTGTGGGTAGTCAGTCGACCGATGAATTATCTCAAGCACTATCACAGGTTGACATTTGGCTAGGACGTGCTGAATTGCTGCAAAGCCTTCTGGGATCTGGGATAGCTGTCTCACTGGATGATATCGCTGATAGAAGTTCATCTGAACATCTTAGAGATCGTTTGATCGATGAAGAAAGATACAGCATGGCAGTATATACTTGCAAGAAGTGTAAGGTATATATGAGGAATAATTATCATGTTTTGGTTGCTTCATTGAATGTAAATCTATGTTTACAGTGAAACTTCCTTCAGATTGAAGTTTTCCCTGTGTGGAATTCATGGGGTCATGCTCTGATCCGGATGGAGCACTATGCACAAGCTCGTGTAAAATTCAAGTAGGTGAAGTTTACACACCTGTGCACACTTGTTTTCTCATGTTTATAAACTCATGAGTACATAGATATAGAAAAAGAATCCTGTCACAAAATTATTTTTCTGTAATTCTTCTTTACATATCTTGTGTGTGAGAGAATGTATCATGCCTTCTGGATTGCTGACCATTTATATGATACTGCTTAGGCAAGCTCTTCAACTACATAAGGGTGATGCTGCTCCTGTGATTCTGGAGATTATCAATACTATTGAAGGAGGTCCACCAGTTGATGTATCATCTGTTCGGTCTATGTAAGATTTCTTGCAATGTGAATTTCATTTACTCAGGAAAGAATTTAACTACTCATTCAATTCTGTGCCATGCAATCCAGCCCGTCTAAGATTTCATGCAATGTGAATTTCATTTACTCGCAAAAGAATTGAACTACTCAACTCTGTACTATTCGATCCAGATCGTTTATCAATATTTATAGCCTTGAATTAGTTAGAAGCATTATATGTCAAAATTGAGTTGTGCTTATGAATAGAGATCCTGAATTGTGGAGATGTTTTCCTCAATGGAACTGTATAAGATTTAATTTGCTAGGTAAAAGTTCTGCTGCCTGTAAATGGGGACTAAAAAAACCCGTCATATTAGCTTTGGATCTCAAATCTAAAATGTAAACACGAAGTGCTGCATCTCCCCAGACTGAATTCTTAATGCAAAACACCAGAATTGATGATCACTTGAGTTGCATATGTTCTCTATGGGCACTTTGCTGCATTGTTGACAACATAACTTCTGTTAACACGGCTTAGACTAGGTATTGATCCTGCTTTCTACGGCTATGGTGATGCTCAAATGCGTGAAATTTTCCATAGAATCCTTGCCTTCATCGTGTACCAGGTGGTGCAAGCATCTAGTTTTATTTCCATCATTTCTTTTGATTTCTTTTTAGGAATTATATTACTTTGGAAAAAGTTGTAGTCTGTTCTTCTGGGTTTGATTCTTTATGCATTCATATATTAGGTGGCGGATGTTGGAGTATGTCTGTAGCATTATTCTTTAGACTACAGAAGCTGTGTCTTTAGTATAATTAATCCATCCCTAAAATTGTACCCCTCTGCAGTTTGGAGATCCCTGAATGAGATAATGTAATTTCTGGAAAAATATATTTCATTTTTCAAAACTTCTGGTTATTTGAAAATTTTTCTTTCTTCGAATTTGCGCTCTCTCTCTCTCTCTCTCTCTCTCTCTTCTGTTTGCTCTGGAAATGCATAGAAGACTTCTGTTCCCTTAAAATGCTGATATTCTGATTAAAGGATAACATGGAACGCGCATAATTTATTGGAACAATTTTATTTGTTAGTGTGAAGATGTTTAAGTAACATGACATTATCCATTTAATACACGATGTAGGTATGAACATTTGGCCAGAAGCGCACCAGCAGTTCTGGATGATCCTCTTTCAGCTGATTCTTATCTCAATGTTTTATACATGCCATCTACATTTCCTCGCTCGGAAAGATCTAGGAGATCTCAAGAAGCTGCAAATAATAATTCTACAAATAATTCAGATATCGATGATGGGCCCCGCAGCAACCTTGACAGCATTAGATACCTTGAATGTGTTAACTACTTGCAGGAAGTAAGCATTCATATCTATTTGTTACCTTCTTCTGTCTTTATACTATGCCTGATTCATTTGTGTGCGCCATGTTTTACTTTTAGTGCAGCTTGCTCACCAAGGTGTTGGTTGTTCAGTGGTTTTCTATGCATTCCCTACTATTTGACAACACAGTGCATATTTTCATATCTTTGCAGTATTATTAATAATTTAATCAATTGGCATGTTATCCAGTTTTGTTTTTCTTTATAAACTGTATGTTTGGGTTGTCCTTTCCATGCCCTCGTAAATATTAATTTCAATGTTTTATTCGGCATTTTCTTTCCTTAGTTTTTAATTCTTTCTTCTTTGTTTGCGTATTGTGTCTTTTCAGTTGCTTAACAGCTATGTCTATGTATTACTAATGAATATGCGTTGGATTGCAGTATGCTCGTCAGCATTTGCTCGGTTTCTTATTTAGGCATGGCCACTATGAAGAAGCTTGCTCATTGTTTTTTCCTGTCTCTCTGCCCCCCCTCCACCTCAGCCATCATCATTAGGAGTGGTTACTTCTTCTTCTTCTTCTTCTCCTCAAAGGCCAGATCCTTTGGCAACTGATTATGGAACAATTGATGATTTATGTGACTTGTGTGTTGGTTATGGTGCCATGCTTGTTCTCGAGGAGAGTTATATCAGCAAGAATGTCAGTATTGCAGGATCAGTCCGTAAATGAGTATACTGTAGCAGCACTTGCGCGCATCTGTGTGTACTGTGAAACCCATAAGCATTTCAATTACTTGTACAAATTCCAGGCACGTGCATTTCCCTTCTCATTTTGATTTTTTTAACCCAAATCTAAGAATAAATGTTGAAATCAGAAATGCAACTCTCGTAAGTGAATTTGAGTCATGCATTAGTAATACAAGTTTGTAAGATCTTGAACAGTTCATCCTCCGGCTGTCAAGTTCCATTCTGAATAGACTTAATAGGGATATGGTATCAACCATTGAGATAAGTTGTTGATAAGGTGATTGAGACAATCCTTGGCTATGATTATACAACATTTTTTTTTTTTAAATGAGAAAAATGATTATACAACCTGTTATGTACTCTATAAAGTTGGCATGAATTTACTGCTGAAAGTATTTCTTTTACCTGAGAAATTGTCTGCTAATAATCTACTGTACATCTGTAAATGTATTTTGCAATTGTAGTGCAATGTATTATCATGCTGGACTGATATTAACTAAGCCAAAACCAGATTTACTACCAAAAAAATGCACGTGGAACTGATAAATTCATTCCAGAATGTAGACTGCTTTATGTCTCCGGGTTTTTTTTTTTTGGAATAGAATGGGAATAGCCGATAGGTCAGTACTTAAGGCAAGAGCTAAAATGCGGGGAAAGAGGAAAAGGAAGAAGAAAAATTAATGAAGAAGCTTTACACTTAGCATGGTATTGTGAGCAATAGTCAAAATTTCTAGAATTGTTATTGGGTGCTCTGCATTCTTTTACGATGAAGTGTGACATGGATTCCGCGGCTGTAGTGTGGAGAGTGTTTTTGGGTATTGGATTGTCTTATAAGCCTTCTTATATTACGGATAGAGAAAAAGCATGATTCGCCTAAACATGCTCTAATAAGCGCTACTATTACTTGTGAATTTTATGGAAGGAAATTGGATCAAATATTCATGAATGTTCAGGGGATGTTGAGCTTTTGAGCTTTTCAGGGGATGGAGCAAATATGTGCTGATCTCTCACTATTTTTATTTATTTGCTAGATTAAAATAACTTGCTTAGATCAATAGTCCTTAGTTTTTTTGTGGGACTTGACTGTGTTCAGGTGATCAAGAAGGACCACGTGGCTGCCGGGCTTTGCTGCATTCAGTTGTTTATGAATTCTGCTTCTCAAGAAGAAGCTCTAAAACACTTGGAACGTTCCAAGGTCAGTGTTCACTATCTTATATTTGTTTCATTGTTATTTATCAATAGGTAGTTGTCCTTCCTACACAGTTCAACTTACAGGATTTTGAAGAAATGTAGTTCCTACAAGCTTGCTGGAGGCGATTACTTTGAATGATCATGTTTTTTTCCTAAAAGAGTTAATCTGATTTTGTTTCTGATTTCTGACCAAAGATTATGTTTTCATAATAAATTGAAAGACTGATTATGTGGTAGACCAAGAACATTTCTTTATGAGTTTGACCAGGTTATGCAGCATTTAGATAATCTAAAGACTTTAACAATAATGTCTTGGAATGAAATCATTCTTCATCAGTAACATAACTGTCATAGATCTATGTTGTAGGTACTTGTCAGCTTGCTTGTTCAATCACTGTATATATATATTTTTTTTTATATGTTAATGTTTTTTTTCCCACTCCACAGATCCTAACTGTTTTTGGTGCAGGCACATTTTGATGAAGCATTGTTGGCACGGTCTAAAGTTGGAGATTCTACCAAACCGGTTACCAAAGGTATTCGGGGAAAAAGTGCTTCTGAGAAACTTACTGAAGAAGGACTGGTCAAATTTTCTGCTCGTGTTGCAATTCAGGTGACAAGATGAAGCTAATGTGTGAAAAAATTTATGTGTTAAAACTATAATTTCTTGTAAGAGAAAAACAATTAAATCCAAGTGTAAAACATAATAGATTGCAAGACTTTGCAGGGTATTCTAAATTTGATGGCTATAGATAGCAGCAATAACTTGCTTCTAACATGGCTTCTAATAGGTATCCTATGAGAATTTTTTTTTTTTTTTTTTTGGGTAGAAAGTCTGAAGCTAAACAGTTTACCATTGTGGGCGATGTATAGCGTTTGAGTGCATTATTTATTATAAGTTATTGTTCTATAATTAATAAATCTTGATGCGTCTCTACATGTATACCATCCTGTCTTCTTCCAACTAAGTTACTTTAACCCAATCAAGCATTATTGCATCATTATGTTAGCCGAATGAACCCTTTCCTACTTTATCAAGAATCGCGTCTGGAACATAAACCAGAAACACCTCAATCCTTAGTTCACATTAAACAATACCTCATTCAAAACCTTTTCTTCTGACCCACTAAAGACCTTGAATTTACTAGTATCAATGGGAAAATGGTGCACATATAGCAATTTCAGACATCAGCTGTAACTTAAGAGATCTTTTTGACGTGGACCCCCCCTTTGGGGCCTTAAAATGATAACGTAAATTCATTTGATTGGTAGGGTACTTCTGGTAAGATATATAGGTTTTCTTCCGAGGATGCTGCGCTGGCTAGAAAACTATCCATGTGTATCAATTGTTGTATGAAACCTTGACTTCAAGTTTATATGATCATTGATAATGAATTTATTAGTTAATGGTCAAGGGCTTTTGGCATGCATAGGTTCTCTTTTGACGATGCTGCATTTACCAAAACATTATCCATGTGTTTCAGTTCTTGAATGAATGTGATAGCCTCGATCGCACATTATAAGTTAAGAGATCCATTCCAACTGGTATGAGGCCTTTTGGGTGTAACCAAAAACAAACCCGAGTGGGCTAGGCCAAAACGGACAACATTATACCAAAATAGACCAGGTTGTTGCAAATGGTATTAAAGCCCCCGGTCGGAAGCGTGGCCAACGAGGACATTGGGCCCTTTGCGATCTCGTAACTGCGAATCCTACATCCTTGGGCAAAAGAAAAAAGATCTATAAGTTAAGAGACCCACTCCAACTGGTACAAGGCTTTTTGGGTGTAACCAAGAACAAAACTGTGTGATAGGCCCAAGTGGATCGGTTCTTACAATGGAAGCTTGACTTTGAGTTGTTTCTTATGGTTATTACTAATGATTCTTGTACCTATTTATGTTTTGTCTCACTCTTTTTATTTATGCATACTGGTTGATGTGTGTTTCATGGTTAACTTTTGCTTAATTATTATTATATGAACTTGAGTACATGATTTCTCTTATCCGGACTTCAGATGGATGTCGTAAGATGCTTTAGTGATGCGGAGGGACCACAGTGGAAACACTCTCTTTTTGGGAATCCACAGGATCCTGAAACTTTCAGGTTGGTCCAATTTTCTCCAATTGTATCAAACGTAGAAGAGTTCTGGAAATCACCCTGTTCCTTTCCTTTTCCTTCTTTCCAAAAAGCTTATGTATGCATATATTAATTGTTAGTCCACTTGACCTAGAAGTCTAAGCTGCTAGAAATACCGAAATGTATGTCACTTAAATATTGTCTTAAATACTTCTCCCGAGGTTTCATTTCTTCTATAAAAGCCTTGTACATGCATAAATATTCCCTTCCTTAAGCTTAGCCTAGTATGGATTACGTTGTTACATAGGCCAACATGTATATCATCTATATATTTTATTTAACACAGTGTGCGCCAAAATTCATGCAAACAGAATCCGTATTTTGGGTCAGTTGCATTAGGCTGGAGACAGAATCCATATTTTATTCTGCTAGAATATTCTTGCAGCGCTTACGTGGGGTTCCCAAAAGCAACTCCAGGGTTGGTATGTAATAGTATGCAGGATGTTTAGGATGTCTCTAGCAGTTGTGTTCTCATGTAATGGACATGCGCGCACACATGTGCTTTGCTGACACTCACACGGGGGAAAAGGAAAATTAAATTGTGAACTCATCCTGGAGGAATCGTAGACTCAATAAGGATACGTTATGGATCCTTTACTAAAGGCCGTGAAAGGGCTTATAAGAGCCCTAGAATGAGAAGAAATCCCAAGCTCAATTAACCTGTCAGCTCATCACCCCCACCCCCCAAACCAAAAACCCAAGATATTGTGGGGTTCAGCTATTGGTTATATGATTATTAATTGGCATTGTTGATAAGTTTGATTTCTTTCATTTTAGTCCCACTTGTGCATATGAGGCATTTGTGCTACTGATGTCTTTGTATCTTTTCCCAATTTCTCCCCCTTATCCTTTCTTTTCCTTTGAATACCAAAAGAGATGATGTTGCTGAAATATTTATCTTATTAATGCTTTAGAAGTGCATTGGAGAAAATTAGTTATGGTGTGTGTCTGTATAAATGCAGGAGGAGATGTGAAGTTGCTGAAACTCTTGTTGAAAAGAACTTTGACTTGGCTTTCCAAATAATATATGAATTTAATCTTCCAGGTACTGCCATTAAATCATCTAAAAGGTTAAGTCCTCTGCAGGAATTATATCCATCCAATATAAAAGGTAAAATTGATCATTTTTTCCACCTGACGTTATTGCAGCTGTTGACATATATGCTGGTGTTGCGTCATCGCTTGCTGAGAGGAAGAAGGGAAGTCAATTGACTGAGTTTTTCCGGAACATTAAGGGCACAATAGATGATGATGATTGGGATCAGGTTTGTTGTTACAATGCTTCTCCATACTTGTTTCATGGTTGTAATAAGATCAAAATGATAGGAAGATGAAAAGGGATTTCATTCTCTTTTTCATGGGTTGGGGAAAAAAAGAGAGAGAGGGGGGGTTTGGGTGTGGTAGCTAGAGAAGAAAGATTTTGGATGGATCTATGCAGAGATTATAGATACAAGAGCTAATCTTTTGTTTTAAATTTCCCGTTTGGACTCTAAAGGCATAGATATTACTTGCAATTCTCCCAAACTTCTAATATGCATTTCGTCTGGGTTACATAGGTATTGGGAGCAGCAATTAATGTGTATGCCAACAAACACAAAGAACGCCCCGATCGCTTGATTGACATGTTGACTAGCAACCACCGGTAAATTAATTCTGATCCTGGCTTGAGATCTAATCTGAGTTTTCTCGATAATGAAGTTATAGCTGGAAACGAATGTCCATTGAATAACTTTCTACGTATTTTAAAAAAAAAAAAAAAAAAAAAAGAAGAAGAAGGAAAAAAAGATTTTTTTTTTTTTTTCTTGTCCTATGCATTAGGATGCAACCATGGTCCATGCATGTGATGCCATTCTCGCCGAGGTCCTTTGTATCTTAAATTGTCTTCTGTCTAAACTGATGGTGTAATTTGAAAGCAAAAAAGTTTTCTTTGGCCTACATACATGTTTTGTTCTGCATTTTCTATTTGCTGGCATGATGCATTAAATTTTGGCCTCTGTTATCATAGTAGGATCTCAGTTTCTGAATGTGGCATCAGGTCCAACTTATCTCAATGAAGCAGTGATTACCACTTTCTGAGATGAGATTTCGCCCTATCTTGTCTGCATGCTTCACTGTTCACATGAGATCCAATTGAGTCATAAATTTTGCAATCTCATCAATTTTGTTGTAGTTTATTCTTGTAGTTCAATGATTTGATAGTTCCGTTGGAATTAATACCTCTTAAAAATCAGTATGCAAGAAACCTCCTACTTCTCATTGACATTTTGGATATGCTATTCCCACCAAACACAAAGGAGGACACCAAAATTTGAAAAGGCGGCAATAGGCCTTGAGGTGTTTTTCCTTGATAAGGCAATGCGTATGCCTCAAGGCGATTGAGACATAAGCCTCTCCACAAACCGATACAGATAGATTCAAACGTTATAAAACAAATAACTTATTTCAAGCAAGGCAAAATAAATTGATTAGATTCTAGTACGTACATCATCACATGTTGCTATTGTGAACAATCTCGTAGTTTGCAACTTGTGACTGACTAGGATGATGAGTGGACTAAATGTCACATGTGACAACCATTTATGTGAAAAAAAACACAAATATCAACTTACTGGGCAAAGTTTTTGAGGAGTTATTTGATCCGAACTGTAATAAACTTTTTACTTTAGTTGTTAAACTAAAACCAATTTTAAAAATATCAAACTTGGATGCCAATTTAGGGGCTTATGCCTCTTGAGCCTTGAGGCGCAACCATGGAGGCATACGCCTCACCGCCAAAGGCGCAAGTATCTAAAGAAATTGCCTCAAACTAAAGCCTCAAGGTACCAGACAACCACCTCAGTTGGAGGTTGGACTTAAAACCATGGAGGACACTGTTATGCAAGTGGGTGGGGACGGAGGATTTTTATGGAATCTTGTACCTTTGATGATGCAGCAATTGTTGAATGCACAATCTGCTTTGAATCCCCTCTTCATTTAGTTTAGTATTTTGTCATCACAAACTGAAGTATGACTGCCTTGGATTTTGCAGGAAAGTTTTGGCCTGTGTAGTTTGTGGTCGTCTTAAAAGTGCTTTCCAGATTGCATCCAAGAGTGGAAGTGTTGCTGATGTTCAGTATGTTGCACATCAGGTATTTCCACCTCTAATTCAATATATAATTTTGGTAAGAAATTTCAGTTTGATGCTTCTGTACTGATCCTCAGGTAATGCTAACTTCTCGTTTTGGAACCTGGTTGATTGAATGCGGTTTAAAACATGGCAGTCTATATTTTACAAGATTCTGTCCCCACAATATTGTACAAAACAAGGTAACACATGTTACCTTGTTTTGTTGTTTTAGATGTTGCTGCAATCTAGTGATGACTCACTAGGATTCATGATATAATAATCAAAGGCAGAGAAAAAAAAATGAAGTGAATAATTTATGCATAATAATGTGGCAGTCATAGGTTTGCAGTCCCTTATAATTTGAATTTGCTACGTCCTTGGAGATGTAATTATTCCTGAAAGTCTTGTTACTAGTAGCCAACTTATGTAATTTCATCTCTCTGTGCAGGCATTGCATGCCAATGCGCTTCCAGTTCTTGATATGTGCAAACAGTGGTTGGCCCAGTATATGTAGGTAATAATTTGACGCGTTAAAGAGTTGGCTTGAGGTGAACTTAGCTGCAATCTGGTTTTAGCAAGGTGGTTACCCCCGATATCGGCTTTTTTTTTTTTTTTTATGGACCCGGTGAAAAAAGTATGGATTTTTGGTGCTTCATGTTGGGGAATGGGGATCGACTGGTTTCTGAACAATACAGATACTGATTTTGAATGGCATTCAGCACACAAGCGTTCATAACTTGTTCAAGCGAAGTTTGAGAATCGTGCTTCTGTGCGTTGTTGAGGAGAAACACTTGGGTGAGACGCGTGATCATGAAATGGTTTTGTGTTGAGAGATGAAGTTCCGTTTGCTTTTCAATTTTGTTGTATGGGATATAAAATTGGGATATGTATGTAAATAATGCGAATATCTTGAGCAGAGAAACTCCCAAGTTTAAAGAGTATCATGGCGGATGAGACCTTAAAGTTCTTTGATACTGTCTCGTGTCCGCAGTTGTACAGTCTCAAGTCGGAAGGGTATATCCCAACCCCACTGTCTCGGGGAGGCATCAATGGGAGTAGGCCCTATGAATGTAGTATTGGTGTATTATTTTGATGTATATAGAAACCCTTCGATGAACTTCAGTAAAAGTGAGGGGGAGTTAAATTTCTGGGAGAATACGCTGATACCAGAATTTCTGTATTAAGGGCCTATAAATTTACTTCTACATCTATATAGATCACAAACATTTTTGCGCTCTTTCCCCCCCCCCCTCCCCGGTTGGACAGCCTTCTATTAATTAGTACTAATAATGTTCATCTTTCTTTGTTTAACATACCTTCAATCAAGAGAAAAAGAGATTAGAAAAAATAGTCATCACAATAACAACATTATTCTAATAGAAATGTGGTATGGTGCCAAAAATCATGTTATATATTAATCTAATAGTGTTTTAAGTGGGCTTTTCACGCCCTTGATTAAGTATTTGATTTCTTCTATCTTACAATCTCCTTTGTAATATTAAAACAAAAAAAGAAGGAAAAAAGAAAGGAAAGAAAATTGAGATGTGGTATGGTTATAATAACGTGCAGTATCAACATGACCACTTTATATTTTCCAAATATTTCAATGTTTTACTGTATAGATTAACCTTCTATTTTGGATGAAATAATTAAGTGTGGAGCTATGCTATTGTATGCTGCGGTCAGCGAACAGCCGTTTGTGTTATATAGATAGCAACACTTCATTTATGTTAGGTTGGATCTCTCTCTCACACACAAACTTTAAGGGCTTGTTCTGTTTATATTTTTTGAATTCATTTTGAGCGTTGTCTCAAAAGTAAATATGAAGGAAAAGAAGGATGTCAGTTTTTGCGTTTTGAGCATTTTCAAATTTGTAAATTGAAAATCACAAAACAAGGGAAATGACATTTTGTCTTTTTGAGTTTTTCAGTTTAAAATTTTGAAAATACTCAAAATAAGGGAAATGAAATTCTTCTTTTATTTAATATTTACTCTTGAAAGATAAGATTAAAAATGAATTCAAAAAAAATAAACAGAACAAGTCCTATAGGGGTTGTAAGCACCTCCATTTTCAAATGGTGATGCAAGGTTGGCACTAGGCTTAGCATTTGGACTTTGAAAATGCGTTAGAATTCGAATCATTGCTATCTTTTTCTAGTCAATTTGATTTTTAAAATAAAAATAATATTGTCTTTGTCCCACAAAGATAGCTTAATTTTTTTTTAATTTGTTTCAAAAATATGGTCTATTTTCCTATTTAAAAAGTAGTTAAATATTAATTTTCTTTTATTTTATATTAATATTTAATGTGTATTGTAATCAATAAAATAATATTATTTAAAGTGTAATAAATAGTAAAAAGGTATATTAGAGAAATAATATTAAATTTTTACTTTCTAACACTATTAATTTCATTTTTTTTTAATATTTGTTAAAATTGAAATTGGACTACTTTTGTAAAACGAAGAGTAGTATTTATGACCAAATGTGATAATAAGAATTATCAGTTTATGTAGCATACAGAATGAAATTAAATAAATAGTATATCATTTCAACTTGTACTAATTAAATACAATAAAATAATAGTAATAGAGCTATTACCACCTGAGTTTGGTGATGTAACGACAATTTATAATCACAACGTGCCGTTGTGTTGACTTTGGATCATTGATTGCCGTCCCAATATGAATAGCTCTTGTCAACTCTTCACAATCTCATCCACAACTCGAACCTGTCAAACTATAATTTGCTTCATTTGGAAATATGTTTCCTAAATTATCCTGCAGGTGCATTATTATAATTTTCAAATCAAATTCTATAATTTAAATAAATAATAATAAACTGACAAGACACACAGAAAGTCCTTTGTAGAAATTTGATTGTATTAGTCCGTCGATAATTAGAAAGAACACTTAGAGTGTGTTTGATATGAAAAAATGTAAAAGAAGATATTTTACAATTTTCATAGAAAATATTTACCTAAGAGATGTGAGAATTGATTTCTAAGGAAAATAGAAAAAATTATGTTTAATTAGATTGTATCAGGGAATTTAAATTACATTTTCACTTGTGAATCAAACATACAAAAGTTAGAATTTAAATGGAAAATTGACATTCTCCACAGTGCGTTTGATACGAAAAGATGGAAAAGAAAATACTTTCCAACTTTTATGGATAACATTTTACTTAGGGGAGGTGGGAATTGGTTTCTATGGAAAATAGAAAAAATTGTGCTTGATAAGATTGTACTATGGAATTTGAATTTTATTTTCACTTGTGAATCAAAAGTACAAAAGTTGAAATTTAAATGGAAAATTGACATTTTCCATAGAAAATTTATGCAATCAAATAGTTAAATTCTTACATTTTTGATATTTAATTAACATTTTTTCTATGGAAAATATTTTTCAACGTTTGGCTAAGTGACTACATTTTCCTTGAAAATAAAGAAAACATTTTCCTATAGAGAGTGTAGGTTTTTTGTTTTTCAAGTAGTTCATATATTTTCTCTTGAATATCTTTTTCAATCAAATACGTTACAATTTATTTTCTATGGAATTCAATTACTGGTAATTCAATTAACAAGAAAATATTTCCTTTCCAAATAAATTACATACTTATAATGAAACACACAAAAACATGGTTTTAAGGCACCTTGAAACTTAAGGTTCTTTCATACCACTTTTTACTTTTAAGTTGATCTTGTTTTATCTAAACAGATAACAAGTCATATGTGTTGGGAATTAAGGTAAACTCCCCGATTACCCCCACAGGACCGTTGTTCAAGGAATTTAATTGAGACAATAAAAATAAAGGACGAAGACAAATTTAACGGACTGTCAAAGTTTTCCACTATATGATTAAAGTCGCTACAACCATACAGAATTTTCACTAGTCAAAACTCATCCCCCAAGTACAACAAGAAAAATATACCAAGTTTTACCGCATCTACCAATTTCTACCCTTTGCCTAACTTGCGAAGAATTAAAGAAATCCCAAGACGCTAAGCTACTATTTTTCTTCACAAGACTCTCTGACCCGACTCAAGTGACACTGAGAAAATCACCCCGAGTTTTACCACACCTAATTTTCTACCCTTCGAACAAACCACGAAGAGTTACAAGAAAACTCTTCAAGGTGCTAGACTCACCAATTTTCCCCTCAATTCGCTTGTACCACTTGTGTATAAAAGAAGAAGAAAACATCTCTATTTATAGGCTTCGTTTCCTTGGAAGACAAGACAATCCTTCTATGATTTGGATTCCTTTTCCTCCTATGATTCTTCTT
>CAVNYN010221117.1:0-64569 GCA_963692815.1 Nyctanthes arbor-tristis
CTCACGAAAATATTTTTCAATGTTTTCGCTTCCAGGTATTAACTGAAGTTTGAGCAACACTTGGATTCCATTCTGGAAACGAGCCTTTGACAAGGTTGGCATGATCAACTAGAAATGTAACAAGGAAATGCATCTTGATGTGGTGAAATACATTTTGATATGTTGACATGCTTATGTATATTAAGAAGAAAAGACTAAGGCTAATATACCTTTGAATTTATATCTATGTGTAGAATTTGTTATGTTATGATACATATTGACTTGATGTGTGGTGGCGGATTGGTTGGGGTTTTGAATTTTGTTGCAGTATGGGTTGGTGCAGTTTTTGTCATGCAGGGAGGTTTATCCGTAAAATAGGGGAGATGCTGCCAAAATTTTTAGGAAATTTAACAAGAAAACGAGCCTAGGAGGTGAATTCTAACTTCTAGTTAGAATTTATCGTTGGCGCACGCCACATTTTTAGTATAATACAGATACTATAGGTGGGGCGTGTCACGTGAGTTGAAACTTTGACGATCTAACTCACTGTTCGCCAAGCTTTACTCGACTTGGGCTCGTTGAAAGGTGATCATGAGTGCGAACACCCGCTCAAATTGGCAAGTAGGTTCAGCTTGGCTCGCCTCTTGGGCTTGCTCAAGTATGAACTAGTCATCGGTGAACAGTTCATCAAAAGCATGAACTCGCGAGCGGGCTCGTGCTCGGCTTGCAAAAACACAAGCCTGAGTGCAAGCTTGAATACCCGTGTTCTAAAAAACTCATATAAACCTCGTTTATGCGACACTTGTACTCGAAACTTGAATTTGACGCTTTGCTATTCTTTACGCTTTATCACGCATTTATCGCGCTTTATCACACATCAATGGATTTAATTACTTATAAGTTCAAGGCTCAAACTCATCGTTTTTCACATATTATACTTTTTTGAACATCACCGAATACATTTCAACTCGGCACACCGAGCTTGACTCACCGAGTTTTAACTCTAATGAGTCCAAGCCGAGCACAAACATGCCTGAACGAGCCGTTTTGCCACTTCTAACGGCGTAATTATGAGAATGTTGATAAGTATTTTTCCTTCCTAAAATTCACTATTTTCACCATTTCTATATTTTATTTATTTATTTATTTTTATCTTTAAATTTTCATCTTGGAGAAGGAATTCATTAAAAAGAGTTTTGAGGTTGCTCCAAACTCGCCCCAAATCGAGAATTTACGGGGCGGGTCAAGGCGGGTCGGGTCATGAGACCTGTTGGGTACCACCATGACCCATGAATTTTTCCCCATTTGTAATTAATGTTATGCAAAATGCATTATCCATTGATGAGTGTGAAATAAAAGTTGAATTGAATACTATAAACTATAGTTGAATACCCATCAACTATAGTATGTAGAATTAAACAAAAAATGAATTGAATATCCTAAAGAGTTGAAACCTCCATAGTTTTACCCTACAACGTAGAAATTAAAAAGAACAATGGAGACACCAAGACTTTGTTAATTGTTGACTTTGTTAATTGTTTGATGTTTCTCTGAATTTTCATAAATCATTTAGAATTAACTTTCTTCACATTTTTGTCAAGACTCAAGTGGTCTAGTAGACGTCAAGTGGTCTCCACACATTTTTTCAATTAAATTTATTTAAAAAAAAAAGAAAGAAAAAAATTCTTGATAGGTGATGACTCCATGGGCGAGTCCGAGCTGACCCAAACCCGCCCGGGAGACACGGAGGAGCAAAAAATGTTGTCCCATACCCAATACCTATAACCCGATAAGGCGCTGCGGCCAATCTTATTAGAGGCAGGTCCTACGGGTTCGTGGGTCGGTGAATTAAATTGTCATCTCTAATTTGCTTACTTGTTAGGTGGCACAACTTAGTCTAGATTTAGCGTAAGATATATGTCACTATAAATTTTGGTTTGATTTGGATTCTCTAAAATCAATTCTCATTCAAATTTATTTTTAACTGCACATTTATCAATTAAAATAACCTTACATATAAATTCATAATATTTTCTTACATTTCAACTACACATTCTCTTAAAAAATCACATTTTCATAAAATCAATTCTCAAAACTCTAATCAAACACAAGTATAAAATTTTGATCTAACACCATACATCGGGCACGCTATGGCGCCATATAACTCATGCGGCGTGCATGTGACATATCTCAATGTACGTCACGTGACTGATATAGTGCCATAACGTACCTGATGTATGGTGCAGAAATGAAACTCGGCAATTATGGGTTTTCACGATTTGGTTGTCCGTGTTTTTTTTTTTTTTTTTGATAGTTGGTTGTCCGTGTTATGATTGGAACCCCCATAACATTTTGACATGATACGTGTAACGTCTTCAGTTTAAGTTGAAAATAGCACTTTTGTCAAAGCAAAGAAACGTTGGTTACTGAAGAGCGATTTTAACTGAACTGTTGAAGCTAGAAGGAGCACACAGAAATCGCTGCAAAACCCTAGCCTTTGGTTACCGATTTCTCTCTCCTCCCATGGAGGCCACCGCGTCACCACCAGAGGCCACCGCCGATGCTTCAATGACCGTTGAACCCCTCCAACCTCCTGCCACCGACAACAACCAAACCAATGATACGACACTTGATGCTGCTGAATTATCCTTTCCCTCCAACACCATGGAAACTGAAGCCAATCCCCAGCCATCAGAACCCCAGACCCAACCTCAGACTGACGCCCAGTCCGGACCCGCCCCGCCCAAGAAACGACGCCGTCGTAGGAAAATCTTCACTGATATGATATCCACTACCGCTTCCCGCCTCCGCGTCCTCCGGCCGCACCCAAAACCAACCACCGTCCACTCCCACTCTGAAACGGACCTCCCCGACTCGCCTTCCTACCACCTGCACCATCGCAAGCGTAAGTCGCCTCCCGACCTCGACAAGGAGGTGGACATAGAAGCCCTCATTGCCATATCCGTTGGTTTTCCCGTCGACTCCCTCACCGAGGAGGAGATCGAGGCGAATGTGGTATCGCAAATTGGCGGTGCGGAGCAGTCTAATTACATTATTGTGCGTAATCACATACTCGCGCGGTGGCGATCCAACGTGTCCGTCTGGCTCACCAAGGATCATGCACTAGAGTCCATCCGAGCCGAGCACAAGAACCTTGTGAATTCCGCCTACAGTTTCCTCCTCCACCATGGTTACATAAATTTTGGGGTCGCCCCGGCTATCAAAGAAATTAAGGCCAGGCCGTTGGATGGAATTTGTAGAGGCAGTGTAATTGTGATAGGCGCAGGACTATCTGGTTTAGTTGCCGCCAGGCAGTTAATCTTTCTGGGTTTTAAGGTCGTAGTGCTTGAGGGGCGGGCCCGGCCGGGAGGAAGGGTGCGGACGAAGAAAATGAGTGGTGGTGATTGCAAGGTTGTGGCAGCTGCGGACTTGGGCGGGAGCGTCTTGACTGGTATTAATGGAAATCCGTTGGGGGTTTTAGTGCGACAGCTTGGATTTCCTTTGCATAAGGTAAGAGATATTTGCCCTTTATATTTACCTAATGGCAGGATGGTTAATGGGGATATTGATTCGAAGGTTGAGGTTTGCTTTAATGAACTGTTGGATAAGGTTTGTAAACTTAGACAAGGGATTATGGAGGAAGTTAAGAGCGTGGATGTTTCGCTGGGTACTGCGCTTGAGGCATTTAGGTCTGTGTACAAAGTGGCGGAGGAACCGCTGGAGCGGATGCTATTGGATTGGCATTTGGCCAATTTGGAGTATGCCAATGCCACACTGATGTCTAATTTGTCAATGGCGTTTTGGGATCAGGATGATCCTTATGAAATGGGTGGCGATCATTGTTTTATTCCGGGAGGGAATGAGAGGCTTGTTAGGGCTTTGACGGAGGATCTTCCAATTTTTAGTGATCGTCCTGTGGAGAGAGTGATCTATGGAAGTGATGGGGTGTTGGTTCATGCAGGAGGACAGGAGTATCGTGGTGATATGGTGCTTTGTACAGTGCCATTGGGGGTGCTCAAGAAGGGAACAATTGAGTTTGTACCTGAGCTTCCACAACGGAAGAAAGACGCAATTGATAGATTAGGTTTTGGGCTGTTGAATAAGGTTGCCATTTTGTTTCCTTATGATTTTTGGGGTGGAGAGATTGATACCTTTGGACATTTGACAGAAGACCCGAATATGAGAGGGGAGTTCTTCCTGTTCTATAGTTATTCTTCTGTAGCTGGTGGACCACTGCTGGTTGCTCTTGTAGCTGGTGAGGCTGCACTGAAGTTTGAAAATATGTCTCCAGTGGAATCTGTGAACAGGGTTTTGGAGATTCTGAAAGGCATTTTCAGCCCAAAGGGGATTGCAGTCCCAGATCCACTTCAGGCTGTTTGTACTCGTTGGGGCCAAGATCAGTTCTCATATGGATCATATTCTTATGTTGCAATTGGCGCATCAGGGGATGATTATGATATCCTTGCAGAGAGTGTTGCAGACCGGGTTTTCTTTGCTGGAGAAGCCACTAATAAACAGTATCCAGCAACAATGCATGGCGCATTTCTTAGTGGGATGAGAGAGGCTGCTCATATAATGAGGGTTGCTAAGAGGAGCTCATCAGCTCCTGCTGGAAAATCAAACAATATTAATCAGGAAGGCAGTGATTTGGATATCCTATTTGAGACCCCTGATCTTGCATTTGGCAATTTTTCTGTTCTATATGATCCACGATCTGCAGATTTCGAATCTAAAGCTTTGTTACGAGTTTCATTCCAGGGTGAGAAGTTGAATAATGGTTTTCTTTATCTATATGGCTTAGTACAGAGGAAGCAGGTTACTGAGCTTAATAAGGCAGAAGAAGATCTTATTAGGATAAAGATGTTAAATTGTGATTTCCAGGTGAAGTTGGTTGGGAGGGAAGATTTATGTAATTCTGCTGAGTCTCTTATCAGCAGCGTCAAATCTGCTCGATCATCTTCAGCTTAAAAATTGTCAATAGAGTGGAAGGAATGGAATTCCAATAATGTGAGCATCTTCTGAACCCTGAAAATCATGCAGCTGATCAGCCAAAGAGAAATAAAGGCCCCTCCATCTTCAGGAGAGCACCTGTAGCAGAAGCTGCTTATTGTGTTTTATGAAGTATAACTAACAATTGATCGCCTGTGTAGGGTATTATTACTGTTTGCTTGTTGATTTTGGACTTACCATAGGATGTCCCGGCAAATGAGGCAGAATTTGGTGTATTTTAGTTTTTGGGTTCCTGATTAATGTAAAATATATTCCTGTTCAATCAATTGCCATTGAAATTCATCTTTCTTTGTGCATTCGAATTCAAACTATTCCTTTTCAGGTGAAAATGGTAATTGAAGTTATTCTAAACACTAGTGTGTGCATAAATAACTAACAAAATAAAATAGGTTGATGCAATTGAACTTTTTTGAGAAGGTAAAAATAACAATAGCAACAATAATTAGTTTAACATCAACACTTAATTAGTTCTACTGATTTATTTGTATTGTGATATTTTTATATTGATTTTGTATTTCACATTATGTAAATTTGTATATTAATAATGTTAGTAAATGAATAATAATTGTTCATAGAAAAATATATCTAGATTCATACAAAAAATTAAGTCCGCCAACAATAATTATTATGGTAAAAAATGACTCAAGAATTTTAACTAAAGTTACTTAATATTGTCATTGAAACATTAACTATATGCCGCTATTTATGCTATATGTCATTACCTACATTAACAACACTTACAAACTATAATATGATTAGACGCATTAAAATAGAAGAAACTATAATGTACAAAGCAATACTAAAAAATTAGATTAATAATTCACTTCAATTAAATAATTACAAATTCTGAAAAATTTCTTTATATACACGACATTAGTTGTTTTATTAGTTGACTTTCCATCATTGTCACATATAAGTATCTTCAATCCTTCACGGTTCGTAACTCTTGACACTCCCACATAAAATTGTCCATGAGTGAACACTTCCTTTTTAAGAAAGATCCCGACATGAGAAAGACTGTCCTTGGCTCCTGTTGATACTCATACCATATGAAACAGACACCGGAAATTGTCTTCTTTGAAATTTAAAAGGTATTCTCACGTCCGAATGAGTCAATGACACCCTTGCAATAAATGTTTTTTTTGCCTGCATTACTTCCTGAGAGAATTTCAACTTCTAGAACATGATCCTCAAGTCGGGTAATGATCAATCTCGTCCCATTACACAAACCAGCTGCCGATCAATATTTCTTAACAACATTATGGGAACACCAAACTTTAGCGTCAACGAATGGCGAGGCACACCTGAACATCTGATGCCGTTGAGGAATTCAGAAGTGTGGATCTCTTCGAACAATTATGTACCATTGTCAGACTTACACAAACTATCTAAACTAAAATATGTCCTGCCCTCACCAGAATACATTGAAACAATGCGTTCATTTACAGTCTGTACTACATCCAGAGTCGGAGCGAGTATAGCCCTTCCTTGCAAGTATGACACATTATTGTAATTAGCTAAAAAAGAAGGGTATGTACTGTCAACAATCGATTGTACTCGATCATCTGATGCATCTACTAGGAAGTCTATCGGGACTTCTACTGTTGCATGGCCATCATTATCAATCCCCACGGTTCTCTCCTATACTAATATCCAATATGAAAAATCCTTCAAAACAACAAAAGAATCATCGTTGCCATGACTTTGGAGTCTCATATTTTTAGCCAACTTTAGAACTTTACAATGTGTCCATAATGGTGAGGCATTAATTGTCGCATGAACAATATCTTGTCTATTCCCATTTGGAATAACTGAAAGAATCTTATAGAAATCACCACCAAATACAATAGTCTTGCCCCCAAACGGTTGATGAGAAAATGAAGAATCATCAACCGTCATTATATCCCATAAAGTTCTGTCAAGAGTTTCAAAACAATACCTATGCATCATAGGCGACTCATCTCAAATAATAAGCTTAGTTTCGATTATAAGCTCTACAAGTGGACTACCCTGACTAATATTGCAGGTTGAGTCCTCATTCAGGTTGTGCGGAATGGCAAATCTTGAATGAGCTGTTAGACCACCAGATAGTAAAAGTGATGCAATACCACTTGATGCAACATTCAAGACTATCTCACCCTTCGTTCGGACAGCAGCTGAAAGTGTGTTCCAAATAAATATTTTCCCAGTTCCTCCACAACCATATAAGAAATAGACACCACCATGACCAGATGTCACAGATTCCATAATGGTACTATAAACAACCTTATGTTCATCTATTAACATTTGAGCAAGTCTTTCATGTTCTACCGCTAGAGTTTTTCTGTCGTAATTTAGCTCATCATATAAGAGCCTATTTTCTGAAATTGAGGCATCACAATGATCAGGATATGACATGGTAGGATAATCATGTAAACTTTTGCCTCTGCTCCGCAAAACTTTCTCAATCTCTAAAAGGGTAAAATTTTGAATTTCCTCGATCGTCATTTGCAATTCTAATTATTAAAAAAATATAATAGGAAATTATCAATGATAAGTTAAAAATAAATCAATAATGAAATTTTAAATATAATTACTAAGGATAAAATGGATTGCTTATTTTCTTTTCTTATTTTTTTTCTTTCAAAGTAGGGTCTTTGTAGTTGGATGTTAAATAGTAAGCATCATGGATTTCTCTTTAATATGGGTTGTACTTTTTGGATGGTATGTATAATGATGGATATAGTAATTCTATGCTTGAAAAAAAAAAGACAAACCTACTAATCAAATAGAATAAGCTTTAAGCTTTGAGGAGCATTTGTACTTCCCTTGGTTGGAACTATATATTTTCTTGCAACCTTTACTTTCAGCAGCCAATTTGATCTCGTCAGGTTTAAGTCTCTGAATAGTGTTGCTTCAAATGATTGAACAAATTCCATTGCACAAAATTTGAAAATGTAGAAATGAGAGTCCGAAAAATGAAAATGCAGAATGTACCAACAAATATGTGTATTTTTATATGTAAATATAGCAAGAAAAATAAATGCAGTTATTCCAATTTAGTGGGTAGTTTCCGGAAAGATAAGGTGATAATAAAATAAATTAAAAAAACCCGTTTTTATTGTATTAGCAGTCATTCATGCATTGCAATTGGAATTATGAGTGGTTAAAACTTAAACTACATATTCTTAAATAGAAAAAATGTGGAAAACTAAGTATAAAAAATATATTTACAAATGTTGGGTAAATTGGAGTAGTAGGTAGTTACCACTACTACCTAAATTAAAAAATTTTAAAAATGAAAATAATAATATAACTGTATTGGCGTTGAAAGTAGAATAATGGGGGTTTACAACTTATACTGACATATATATAAATGAAAATGCACGAGCCTAGAAAGGAAATGTTTTGGAAGTTAAAAATTCAAACACATAATGCATTTAAATCTGGTTGTGGGCAACATAAATATGTGGGAAGGAAGGAAGGAATAACGTGGGCGAATATTAAACTCATGTTGAAAATAAAAAATATTCTTAAATAGAAAAAATGAGGAAAAAAACAAAGTAAATAAAATATTTATAATTGTTGGATAAAGGTGAAAAGTGAGTGGTTATAACTATTATTTAAATTAAAAATTTTAAAAATAAAAAAAAATAAAAAAATATATAATAGATTCCAGTATTTTTTAGGCGGGAAAAAGATACTGAAATCACTGTTAATTTTCTTTTATATATATATATATAGATACTGATATGATGGTCACAACTTTGATTGTAAGAAAGGTAAATGGAAGTGTGTTGGAATTTTTATGTTTTTAATTCTAAGAGCATCTCCAATGCTGAGTCTGCCTAAATGCTGAAACAGTGTAATTCTGCAGGAGATAGGAAATATTGGAAAACCACGGTCTAGACAATTGAGAAAGTGGGAAGAGAGAGAGTGACTCAAACATTAAAATAGCAATTACCAAGTGCTAAGACTATGGTTCATATCCAGACATTAATTGGAGACCTTGTATGCCACATGGATTAGTTTATTAGTTTTTCAATGCCACCTAGATGAGTTTTTCTTGACAGACCCAGCATTGAAGATGCTCTAAAGAGAGCCAGGACTGGAAAGGGTTTCGTTAAAAACTTTGACCATTGGCTACGTGGAACTTTTATTTTTGTGGAGCAATTCAAACAACATAGAATAAAAAAGGAAAAAGAAATTAACATAACCGACCTTAGCTCAGATGGTAGAGCGGAGGGCTTTTACCAAGCATTTTTTTAATGGGAAATTTAAGAAATACACACCACTATGATTTGAAAATTACAGTCTCTACCCCCACATTTCATTTAACACACACACTTTTCATTGAAAAAATTACTTATTTAGACAAAATTATACTTTCGTATCATTAACAAATCATGCCACATATATTATATTATACTAGATTCTCACTCGTGAGTTATACGAGAATAATACATATCAAATTATTTTAAAAAAATAAATAATATCAAATTTTATAAGTTTTTTTTTGTATAGTGAAATTTTATAAGATTACGTTACCCAATAAGAAATAATTAGTTTTTAACATCAATCAAATAATAATATAATTTTTTTCTTATCATCTTAAAGTAACTATAGTTTATAATAAATTTTAACCCGATTGTTATCTTTAACACAAATAAATATCATTTTATTTTTTTACACTAATTTCGATAAATGACACTGCATGAAATAATTGATAATTGGACGGTGTTGTGTACTCTGAAAATATTTCTTATTCGAAATCAATAAAGTCAGATAGGATGAAGATAATATAAATTAATAATACATAAAAGTAATCATATATAAAATAATCATAATTATTAATATTCATTTATACTGGGAAAAATTAAGAAAAAATTACAATTATAATTTTCAGTTAACTTTAAATAACGACATATATATTTAATTTCTAATAATTATAAACTACAAATTTAAAGATATGTTAGACAATTGGATAATCAAATTTATCTATAATTTCAGTAATTAAATGATGATAATTATCGGTTAGTTATTAAATTTAATAGTGAATCTTCTTTCAAATAGTGAATGGATAAAACAAGAATGAATTAAAAAAATTAAAAAAATGAAAAATATAGAATACCACACAAATTACCACTATATGAAACAAAATGTCTAAAAAGACTCTACTAACAGATTTTTTGGCGGGAAAATTACACTACAAATTTACCGCAACTCCTTTCATTTAATTAATATATAGATAACACTTTACATATTATCTAGAATATATAAATAAATTTTCTTTTTTTTTAATTTCAACTTTTAAAGTGGGGAAATATGAATATGTCCTTAACCTCAGACAAATAGTTTTACTCAATGAATTAAAAAAAATCAAGTTAAATGATGGAAAATTTTCAAAAACTTCTTGGAAGTTCTATTAAAAAACTTTCCACCCATTGAGTGTGTATAGATACACATCGTGTGTATTTCAAATTAAAGTCATGTGTATTTCAACAAATCCACATGGCATATATCCATACATGCCATATATGTGGGATGTTTTTTAACTAAATTTTAAGAAAGTTCTTAAAAGGGACTTTGGTTTATTTTATGTTTTCGTCTTTATTCATATCTATTTTAAGGGAAAAAATAAGAAAATCAAATGAGTTAAATTATTTATCACAATAAATGCAAATATTTGTAGTTGTGTAATTAAGACATTAGTGACTCTTTGTTTTTAATTTGCTTACGATATTTCAATTATCATATACAGTTAATCTTTAGAAAAAAATATTGCAGAATAAAAGTGAGAAAGAAAAAAATGACAAAACAATTGTTAATTTAATATTTTGAAAAATAATGAATAATATATGATATGTGATTTGTTAGTCACAAAAGTGTAATTTTGTCGAAATAAGTAATTTTTTAGTTATTTATAGTTTTTTCAACAAATTGTGTATTTTGTTAATATTAAATGAAACTCAAGGTGTAAATAGCAATTTCTTAAAATACGGTATGTAAATTGTAAATACATTATAAACACATGATGTATTTCGTAAGGCTTCCACTTTTAATCCATTTTAATGAATCTAATAGCTTGGTTAATTGAGTTTTAAAGGTACTAGTATGTGACACGTGCGTTGCACATGTTTAGTGTTCTTTAATGCCGTCTTGACTCTCGAGTTATTATTTATCGAAATGTAATATTCTTTAAAAATTGTTGAAAAAAACAAACACTTCTGCTATCTTAGCTAAACCAGTCTTACCAAGTTTATACTAAAAACTTCACTAAAACCTGAAAAGAGAATCAGAAGTTGTATTTGATATGAAAAAAAGTTTTAGAGAGAAATTTCATATTGCAACAATTGTTTTCACATGTAATTTTAATCAAAGAATAGATACAAATAAGTTCTTCTCGAGAAAAATATCATCAAAATACATAGAAACTAGATTGATCGATTGTGTTTAGTAACTGAATAATGAAAAAAAATACATAAAATAAAATATTGGAGGTTAGAGAGGATTTCAAAGCTGGAAGTTGAGTATACAACAAAACATTCGATGTCATAATATGCTATTAAATACTAATTTATGTTTAATTATAAAAAATAATATAATTAAAGGATAAACATGTAATCATGAAATATGGATGATGTATTATCGTCAAAAAATGTTTTTCTAAGTTATTCTCTCTTTTATACATAGTAAAGATATAGATAATTTTTAAAAAAGCAGAAAAATAGAGCCACAAATATTTGCATACAACCTTGTTTGTTTCAAGCCCCTTTCCTTACACATGGTAAATTATTACTAACGAGCCGTATAGGGTTCCTTACACGAATCAATTACTATTTGATCATCTTTATCAAAATACATTATAATCCCACATACCACTGATTTGACTACTGATTTGAGAATTACACATTTATAATCATAAATTTCAAATTTTTATTAAATCTACACCACTCATTTTACCTTTTTATAATTTCTCTTTATAAATCAACTACCATAAATTGAATCAAATATACACTTAATATCTTGAGGGAATCAGGTGCAAAGTGTATGTTTCTATATTCCAACTAGGTTGTACGGAAACGGAAATGGGACACGAAATGGAACACAAAACGGATACGGTGAAACGTGATTTTGAAAAATGTAGGACATGAAACGCTATGGAAACATTATGTAGTAATTATTTTTTTTTATAATTTCAATATTCTACCTTAAAATTCAAGCAAAAAAAACAAAAAGGTATGCAACCTCAAAACACTAATCGATATGAACAATCCATGAGCAATAATAATCAAATCTACCAAAAAATATAATAAATTAATATTAAAAACTAATTTAACTAATACAAAATTTATAAATCGAAATCATAATATTAAAATCTAATGTTAAATTTCCGTTCCTGGTGTTCCATCAGCAATTTAACTAATATTAAAAACTACTATGATTTGGTTAGGATATAATTGAAATCATAACTAATTACCTCGAGTCCCAGCAATGAAATTAATGTGTTAATGTTGGAGCTGTCCCAAAAGTTCAACTTTTGTAACTTAGAAGTAGGTTAATTCTTAGACTTCTTTCTCAATAAGAAATTTAATTAATTTAGTTTAAGTTAGTTTAAATGTTTATTTTATATTAAAACGTTAATGAAATTACCGTCTATAAATTTTTTAACATGACTGTAATTAAATTTTCCTTTTTTTTAAAAATAAAAATTTGAATTTTTTTGTCGTGAAGTTTTCTAAAAGTTTCAGTAAAGTGTCCATAATGTTTCCATAGAGTTTCCAAAACATTTCCGAAGAGTTTCTAGAGAGTTTCCGTTTCTGAAAAGTTTCCAACACGAAACGCTAGCCTTTTTAGAGTTTCTGTGCTTCATAATTTCCAAGTATCCTGTTATTATTATATTAATAACTAGTTAAGGATATCCAACATTATTACTCCATAACAAAATATTCTTTCTAATGGACCAGCATCTCCTTTTAATCAATTATTACTACATAATAGTACGACACCATAAAAATCAAACACCGATTTTTGATGTTTTCCTCACCTTATAAAAATGGAAAAACAAAATGAGGATGTAACATCCCGTGAAATTCCTCTATTTTTAATAGTGATATCTTCGCAATAATAATTGGTTTTGATATTCAACTATAAGTAATCGATGAATAAATCTTATAATTGGATGACTAGTCGAGACATTTTATAAGAATTTGAAGACATTTTGTTTGGTTGATGATTACTCGAATGAATGTCAATTACCCCATCGGTTACAGAAAATTTATTAAAAGAATGATTAAACTTAATCGGGTAGTAAACTGTGAGATCGAAAAGATGCTTAAGGTAAAGATATGATGTCTCACTAGTATAGTCGGAAATACAAGGACTTAATTATAGAGTTCAATATGTAAAGGGGTTTACTAATAACTAAAGGGAAAAATCTCATATACTTGGATCCAATAAACTCTTCCCACATGAATTGAATCCACAACCCACACTTGGCACCTTGATTTACTAAGAAGAATTCTTATCCCTCCAATTTAACTCATTGCTATAGGACAAGTGTGAGTCTTTGTATTGGTGGAACTCAAAAACCTTTAGAAAATAAGAAGGAAAATTCGTCAATAAATTGTGCATGGTTTTGAAAACTCACAAAAGACCTTCAAAAGCTCTCTTTCATCTCTTCAAACAAGGCTTAGTTTATATACATATAGAACCCACATTCTAAAGGCTATTTTTGCTTAGATATACTAAGGAATTGAAGGTGTTTTGCCATTCATTAACAAGTCTCAACTTCAAAGGTTTAATCAAACAAAGTAATTCATTACTTTGGTTTATTTGCATACATAAGTTTCAAGAAAATGTATGTGTTTTGGTTATTGTTAAAATGATTTCTTGCATAAGAAGTGCTAGAGTCTCTCTACCCATTTTGTATTGTTCGCTTTGATTTGATCCATGTTAATTGTTATGGATTAATGAAAGTTTGGAAATCCGGTAAAAGCTAACCGGAAATTGTTATGAATCTATTGTGTTGTCATTACCATATTGGTATTTGAAAGGCAATGAGGCGCCATGGGTAGTAGAAACTTCTAGTATTTGGGGCCCTATAATGTATTCAAAAAGGTTTGTGCATCTTAATATTCTTAAGATTGTAACTTGAAATGATTTCTATAAACCTTTGGTAAACCGAAATAATATATTACTCACGGGGTATTTTATACTCACTTTGTATGTGATTACTATTTTATAGATGATCCACCGAAGGATAGTTGAGAGAAAGGCTGAAAAATAGAGGTTGTCACACGACGCGAGCCAAGTTATGCATGTGATAGAGATAGACCTTTGGACTTATTATGAGGATGATCCCATGTTTGTAATGTATTTGAGAACCTCATATGAGTTTGAGATATTTTGTGCCTTTTCCCTCAATCTTTTGCACCATGACAAGAACATGAGGGATAGGCCAATATTTCTTGTTTAATTAAGTATGTGTATGGAAACCAATATAACTAAATAAAACTTGGATTATAGGGAAAGTTTTTGATACAAAATTGGGAATCCTATTTTCACATGTAAGGGTTCCCAAGCTTGTGTTCGGTTATATATATATGAAGTGACTTTTATTTATCGTGTGTCATGTTCTTTATACAAATACTACAACTTTAAACTAATTAAAGACGACAAACAACACTGCTTCACCTAAGGAATAAAAGAGAGTTGATTGACAAGTCGTGTCCCTCGATTTTGACTAGAGGTATAACAAGAAATTTGTAACGCTTTCGGCATATTGATTTAGTAACCTAACTTCAAACCATGCTTTTAATTGAGGGGTTTGACAAGAGGAAGCTACAACATCATAATAGCCTCCAAGAAACCAGAAGCTAACATGAAACATTACCTTAAAGGGTTGCGGGGGAATTGTCTTTTGGTGTTGGTGAAGAGCCCGTTTCTCCAATAGGAAGGCACAAGAGAGGTGCGAGAATAAGGAATGATTTAGGTTCAATTTTTTGGGATGTGCAATGCGCACTGGAGTTCTAAACTCCATTGCCAGTTACACGTGGTGAGGGAGTGACCGGACTGGAAGAGGGTGGTTGGGTTTACTTACTGTTCTAGATTGGTGGGTTACCCCGCCCCAACGTCTGACGTGGTGGGTGAATGAGATTTAAAAAAATTGAGTTTTCAATTTTGAGCTAGATTTCAGTCGACTCCCAAACCCCACCGAGTCTCTCTCTCTCTCTCTCTCTCTCTCTCTCTTCCCACCCCCCTAAATTCGGCGTGAAACACAACTAACAGAGACAACCGGCCGGATCTCTGACCCCAAAATCCCAACCGAAAAACCTCTCTCAATCTCCCTCCACTCACCCACCAAAACGGACTGGCCCTCCAACCCGTCAGCTCCCTATCAACCGTGGCTATATTATGGTAGAACGGAGGTAAGGAAGATGCCCTCGGGGCTGAAAGCCCAACAATTTCTCTTCTTCAAAGTTGATTTGTTGCACATAAAATTCACATTTTCATATTCATTGATTTCTTTATTTAGTGTATTTACTATATACTTCATTATGATGTTTGATTTTGGTCCTTTTGTTTGGATACAACACCTGCAGTACCTCCGTCAGTTGCGTTTCGCCTGTCTCTGTGAAGTTCAATCACCGGAACGGGGGGTAGAGAGAGAGTGAGTGAGTAAGAGACTCGGTGCTATTAACTTTGTGAGTATTATAGGCGCCAAACTAGAGGCAAAATAAGTTATATGCCACTATTAATAATGAATTAGGGGCATAAGTATGTTTAGTCTCTATTAATAACATTTGTGGAAATAAATGTCCCTAATTTCTTCTCAAAAATTGTCAACAATTATCCTAATTAGAGGCGGAAAATATATGCCCCTAAATATATAACTAGGGATAGATTTATGTTTTGCCTCTACTAAAAGTATTTCTGACAAATAAAATGGCCCCTAGTTATTTCCAAAAAATTTATTAATTGATGTTTCAAAAAAATTATTAATTGATAAATAAATAAATTTTTTTTTTTGAGGAAAGTGTGGCAGAGATAATTGAAATTTCGGGAGGAAGACAATTGAAATTTTCGGGAGATACAATAAGGCCCAAATTGAAAGAACAACTCTAAGAACAGATGCCTGGACTGTTGCTGAGCTGAAGAAGAACATAGGTGCCGCCTGCGAGTACTGCCCGTCTGTTGGTCTGTCGACTGCCGTCTCCCATCTGCAGTCTTCCCCTCTGGCCGGCGGCCATCCGACACCTTCGCCGCACACTCGACGCCCGTCTCTGTCTGGCTGTGACTCACGATCAAGGCATCAAGCTGCAAGTTCCTATTTTCTAAGTCCTAACCCTAAATCCTAATTCCTAAATTCCTTAGACTTCCTTATTCCTAAATCCTAAATGGCTAAATCTTAAACTCTTAATTCCCAAATTGGCAATTTGGTATTTGGCAATTACTTATTACTTAATAGAATGCTTAGGTTAGGTAATTAAGAACCGGAAGCTTTGTGATTGTGATGAATGGTTACTGGTAATTGGTTGAATCCAGATAATGACGAGTTCCAATTTTAACTTGCTATGATGTAGATGAATTCAAATGGTCTTTTTCAAATTGAATGAAAAGGAATTCAAAATAGAATTGTCAACTATATATTTTTTTCTTTACTGATGTGAGTATACTCTACATTATGAAAAAGTATAGAGATGTTTATATTTGTAACTTATGTGACTGATATAAATCCAATTTTCATTATTCTTCTATATGCTGTAAATTTTTGTTTCTTCTATATATTTATTTATGATTTAATGAGGTGGGGAATTGATGATAAGGGATCATTATTTTATTGAATCCGGTGCCGGTTTTTCTTTCTGGTAATGTTTATCTTTTTCCATTTATGTTATCTTCTTTAATGAAAATTGAAGTATAGCATTTTACTTCCCAATTATTTGTCCTGCAACGCATGCTGAGGTCTCAAGTTTATTTGGTAGCCAGAGAGTTTGATTGTTTTTCCCTTTATTTTTTGTCACTAGCTTTGTTAATTTTTGTTTGGTTACCTAGTGCTATTTTTGTGTAATACGTGTATGAATATCAGAATATGCTTTCAATAGCATATACATAACTAAATGGTCAAAATGGTAATTTGTTCACATTTTGTAATGCATTTTGGTGATAAACACATATAAATTGTTTAGATGTTCACTTTATATGTTTTTTCATGATAAAAGGTAATTATTTATTTATTAAGATGATCCATGAATTGGGAACTATAAATTATTTATTATAATACTTGTGCATCATATATAGTTAAGTTTCACAAGGGATACAATGTTAAGACATTTGGAGTAGCAGTCCATGTTTCCCTTTAAATCACACAATTTGACCTGATTGCTAGAAATTGCTTTTTATGATCTGATTTTCAGGCAGAATTTGGGAGAGAAAAGAGTAAAGAACAGATACACCTAAAGAGAGGGATATTTAAGTGATAAGTGAAGTGTAGGAAATAAATGGCAGATAGAGAAATAAAGGCTGAGGTCTTTTGAGCAGTTTTTTTTATTAGTCTTTTGATGGGAGATGATGGGAAAGAGAGAAAGTGCCTTTTAAAATACAAATTGAATTACGGTGGGCAAATGAAAATCATCTTTTCATATATGTTGGATTAAACTATTCAAAATATCTAACGCCAGCCATATGGTATTATATGATGTCATATGTCTATTTATTGTGGTTGTGGTAACTAACTAAACCATGCTAGATTATGAAACAACTTGGCAATATAAGTGAAATTTGTATAGAAACAACTTGCATAGTATAATTCCATATATTTTAAGAGTTTCCTCACCATTTATTTTGTGCAATGGCTTGCATAATTTACTCTTAGCTGTTTGGGGCGCATGGACCTTGCATCATGAATTTGTTTCTTAATCCTACAGCTCTTGGATGAAGATATAAATTTATCTGTAAATGAATAAGTTCTTTTCTTTATCTATACTGATTGCGTTCTTTAATTTGGGGATGCAACATATGTTTGTTACCTTATTGTGAAAGTTGAAATGAGTACATACTAATGAAAATCAATGGTGGGTGGAGAGTTAGGCATCAGTTATTAGCTTTGCATTGAGCATGACTTTGAAGAATAACTGTGTTATTGTTGATGGGACCAAGTTATCTCAAAGTCATTTGCTTTCATTTTTAAATGTCTAAGGACTTGAGATTTAAGTAGAAATTAGTAATTGTTAATTAATGCTTTCATTCTAGATTTGTATTTCTTGTTTATCTTCCATGGTGCATGTAAGAAGTTTGATGAGTTTAATTTAAGATATTTGCTCCCTGTTATTGAATTGTTGCTTCTAAATATCATGAGAAATAGCTTACATATGTTTTTATTGGATGAGGAAGCTTATGTTATCTTGTATTTTCCATTTAGTAGGAGCAAACATCAAAGTCATATACCAATCTCTATTGAGGCGTTCAATTTCGTTCATGAAAAAAAAATTGACTTGATGAACCATCTAAATAAATGGAGGTAAGTTTTATAAGTAATACTTTCGATTTCTTGCATGTTAATACTAACTAATGCATATAAAGAGAGATTTTTTTGTAGGTTGATATCACAGAATAACACAACTATTTCACCTACGGCGAGGAGATCCAAGAACTCACGATGCAAGCATATGTAATAACAAGAAGCATTGAGGCTGGTAGCAAATTTCTCGATTACATAGACATGACATTTATTTATGCCGCCTGGTCAAAGAAACAAAAGATGAACAAAGTAAGCATGTATTTTTAGGGAGAATCTGATGTAAATTAAGAGTGTGATATGATGTTAACATGCTACTATTAATTATTAGCTACTTTTACATGATATTCTTTCTTCTTCGTTGTAACGTTTGAATATTTAATCTTTGGAGTGCAATTAAAAATTTTATGATTAACATATTATTATTGTTTCAGTTTTTATTTAATTGGAAATATTTTCCATTTTGCCGTAATAATAATAATAATAATAAAAATGTGTCAATATTATTATTTATTTAATTAAATTAAACTTAAATGTAATAGGGGCGTATAGATGTGTCTTTATAATTGATATTTATTTTTTACTCAATTAATTATGAAAATACATATAAGCGCCTCTATTATTTAATTGGGGCATTTAATTAAGTGTCTCTAATAGAAAATCGTCCTACGTGGCCTATATACTATTAGATGCACTTTTAGTGTTCAATCTGCCCCTATTTATTATTAGGGGCATCATTTATAGGGACATTTACTAATACGCCTCTCATTCTCTTTGGGGCATTTGAACTTTGTTTTTTGCCCCTAATTATATTATTTGAGACACTTCTAAAAGCCCTTAATACTCTCAAAGTTAGTAGTGGGGTTTGGGAGTCGATTGAACTCTAGCTCAAAATTGAAATTTCAAAATTTTTTTAATCACAGTCACCTACCACATTGCCCCCTACGTCGGACGCTGTCAGGGTGTCTGGCGGGTGAAAAATACAGGGTTTTGGGGGTTGGGTTTGAACTTAAATGAATTTTAGGCAAAATCTGGGCTTGAATTTGTCTTTTTGACAAGCAAGATGTTGACTTGGATCCAACTGTTATGGCTGCTTGAAAAAAGGAAATATAAAAGTGACAAATTTCAGTGCTTAGTTAAAGAGGAAATTTCCCTTCAGCATCGCCCACAAGATATAAATGATCTAATATCATATTTCTAGTACTAGTATTATAAGAGGAAACATCACTCACTGATGTGAATACATCATTACCCTTCACAAATTACACTAGTGTCTTATATTATGCCAAACCATCTATAGTCATACATGCACGAGACCTGAGAGTGACGCCCATTGAGCACCACCGTGATAATTTTCATACTAATAGTATAAGCGCACAAAGTTTGCAAGGCTGACTAGGAGTAAATGCTAAACGTCTGGCCGTAACGTATATTCAAGATAATTTTAATTAGACTACTAATGAGAATCTACAAATAAGTATGACACGAGTTTGATTAATTCTTGTTTTAAAAAATGAAAATTTTTGAAGTTAGGAAGGGGAAAAAACTTGGGCTTAAAACAACAAACAACATTTTATTGGGGATCAATTAGCAATATCCATTGAAATTTACGGTAATTTCCCGCATGTCAGTCCTTCGGACACGCGTCCCTCACACACTAGTGAACGAATGAATTAACTAAAAAATATAACGCTACCCACCCATAGACAGACAATCTCTGGACATGGGAAGCGCTGCCGCCACAACAAACACGACGCGGCCGCCGCTGCCGCCGATGTCATCATCCTGTGGAAGTGGCGGGGCGAAGATGGAAGCTTTAACCCACATAGACATAACCCAGCTTTCCCAATCGGATTTGCAAGCCCTCTCTTTGTGCTCCGAATCTGCATTTGACCTCCACCGCACCGATGACGTGGTAATCCCCGACATCGACCGTTCTCTCTTTAACGAGTCTGCTGGGAGTCGCCGGCAGGCTTATTCCGTTCTCCGCCATCCCCACCACCGCTCTCACTCCCGTCTCCCGGGCCTCCATCCTGCCCTTAAAACCCACAACCATTCTAACTCCTCCGGTGATCCTGTTAATCACTCTATTATTCACTTTCTCAAGCACTTTCTCAGTGGAAACCATGATCCTCCCCCGCCCCCTCCTCCTCCTCCGCCTTTGCCGCCACAGGCTGAGGCCGTGCCTGCTCCCGCTGATGGCCCGGGCTTGGGTTTATTAAGACTTCAAGAGAAACTCAAAATTAAGCTGCACGGAGGAGAAAATAAGCGGAAGAAAATGCGAAGAAACCGGAATTCAAACAAGAATAGGCTCCAGGAGAATGGCGTTGGGATGGAATTACAGAAGGTGAATGTGAAGGGTGAAGAGGTGGATTTTGAGAACTTGGAGAAGAATGGAGATGAATTGTACAGCGAAGAGTTGAAGAGGAGGACAATGGGGTTGGAATCTGAGGAGGGTGTTCTAGGGTTTTTGTCGAGTTTGGAAGGCCAGTGGTGTAGCCGGAGGAAAAAGAGAAAGTATGTGGATGCAGGCGTGTTTGGAGATGCACTGCCCATCGGCTGGAAGCTCCTGCTTGGCCTTAGAAGGCGTGATTTTCGCGTCTCTGTATATTGCCGGAGAATCATAAGGTTAATTAATTATTCTAATCATTCTATACAATGTTAAAAGCATTTCCTTTATTGTGTTTTCTTACTTATTAAACACTCGATATGTAAAAGAAAAAGGTGAGAAACTCTATTAGGGTTTATAAGTTGATCTTTCAGTGGGGATCGTTATAAGATGAACTAGGGCATATTCTGAAATGCTTCCTCAACTTTGACCAGAAGCTCCACTAAGAAAGCAGTTCCTTTTTACATGACTTCTGATGGAAATTATCTTGTACATTTGGGTAATGATGTCTGCTTAATTGTGTTGTTAACTTTTATGTTCAACATAAAGCTCGGTAATCTTTTGAAAGACCTCTGATTTGGTCTCAAATGGGAAAGGCCATTCTTGTTTTCTCTTACTTAGAGGGCTTTTCTGCGAACAGCCTCCTTCAGTTTAACCGCTCTCTTTTCTTGTCTTCCTATAAAGTGCACGAAAACCAAGCAAGCTTGAGCTTAAAAAGTCCTGCTTCAGCTTAAAAAGACTGAGGCTTGAATTTGCATATACAATGTCATTCATCTGGTAGTAGGCAAAAACTCTAATATTCAAATTTCCAGTGAGTTCCTAGCTAGTATGAGATCACGCTGCAATGGGTTATTCTTTTAGTATACTTTAAGTTGAGTAAATAAATTTTATATGACCTGACATCGTCAAAATTGTTACATTGGAGTCAAAAAGATCTTGGGAATAGACTCAACAATGACCTTATGCAGCAGGGTTGAGTAAACCTGGAAATAGAATTGGCATTGCGTGAACATCCCACAGTCTGATTTGATCTCGGTTAAAATTGAAGGAAGCAGTTCGAGTAGAAAGAACTTGAAATGGATTTTCGAGATAGATCACTTAATCAGTTAGGCCAAGTAGCCTTATCCGGGTGGTCACTCAGCAAACCTCAATCTTCACAAGTTCATAAAGTCCACCATCATCTAGCGGTTTAGTAGCCCAGCCTCGTCAACAAGAGAGTGTAATTGACACCAGTCCGAAATTAAATCAACTTCAAATTTCATGCCTTGCTGTGGATAACTGAATTAGAAGGATTCAAATACTTGATCTTGCTCCCAGCCTGCCACTGAGTGGACAAGGAGTGATCAAATAGCCTTTGAAATGTCAATTTATGGGAGTTAAAAGGCATCTGGCATCTGTAAGGGCATTGGGTTGGGTACTAATAAATTACTGGCTCGGTACACAAGACCTTTCCTCTTGTAAAACATAAAGATGCCATTTTCGCTTTATATTGGATGCATGCCTTCTAAGTTATTTTAATCTACAATTTATTTATTGATCCAATGAACATAAAATCTATATGGTGTCATAAAACTAATCCACATTTGTCATTTTGAAATGCTGTATCCTTCACTAATTCCCATTCCTGGGGAGAAAAAAATTGTCACTTGTGAACGTGTTCAAGCTTTATCATCACTGTCCAATACTTCGGTGAGACACGCACTTAACGTGATTTAAGTCTCTTCTTTTTGTCTCCTGTTTGTGTTATTGTCAATTTAAATTATGAAACATCTTGTTTTCATCAGTCTGCTTCTTGGTCATGGATATTTTATGATCCAAGCTTGGTTTCATTTATGCAAATAGAAAACAAGCGCGAAACACTGTTTCAGCTTTTTTCGGTATCAGTCATTGTGATTTTGTTATTCAATCAGCAGTTGCAGCTGAAAGTTTGTTTGTGGTCGAAATATTAGTTGTTTCTCACGCCAAATTGTCAAAATTCTAGGGCAGCCCTGCAAAATTTATGACTAATAATGTGTACTTTTGTCTTGCAATGGCTGTCTGAAGCTTTGTGGAAGAGTTATGCGGTTCAAAGCAGTTTTCTTTATTTCCAATGGTCTTGGCGGCCTTTCAGATTGAACATTAGGTTTCCCCAATGGCATTCTATTTCTATTTCAAATAAGAAATTAGTCACATCAAGCCCATCCACTTATTTCATGGGAGCCACATGTGCTACACAAATTTCCACTGCTCATTTCACTGACTGTTTCTGTTTTGAAATAAAAATAGAATGTTAAAGTCGCTTAACCAGGCATATATACATTTCCCACTTGGCACTTCATTCTTCAGGTTTCTAATTGCTTCAGTTATGGTCTTAATCTGACGTGGGCTTTTCATTATTCCCAGCCCCACTGGACAACAATTTATATCATGCAAAGAGGCTGCTTCTTTTTTGCGCTCCTATGTTGAAGGTAATGATGCAGACCAACCAAGGGATCAGAAGACTTGCAGCATTCTGCAGGCTTATGGTGTAGCTACTGACGTTGTAAGTTTCTCTCTTGCCTTTTATATGTCTTTTCAGCAGTGTTTGCTGAAATGATAGTAATTGGAGATGCAACAGAAACCATGCGCTACCGACAAGATGGATGACTTAAAGCATAACAAGCTGGCTCTTTCAACTGTTGTGAGTTCAACCCCATCCGATACTCATGAGAACGATGGTTGCTTGGTTGAGATAGATAACCTCCCTGAAGTGAAAGTTCAGGACATCTTTGAATGTTTCAAATGCAATCTGCCTTTTCATGAGAAGAAGATGTTCTTAGATCATTTATTCTCGTTTCACCAGAAGACCACAAAAAGGTATAGATATGGGACGCCTGTTGGGGAAGGTGTGATAATTAGGGATGGAAAATACGAATGTCAATTCTGTCACAAGGTTTTTGATGAAAGGCGTAGCTATAATGGCCATGTAGGTGTACATGTGAGGAACTCTGGTAAAGGATCCGATGAACTAGTTACTTCCACCACTGTCCAGGAGAACTCTCAATCTCCAGTACAGGAGGTTTTGCCCTCAAGGACTTCAAAAATGGATGCTTTAATAGAAATTGCTCAGAATTCTATATTTGAAAACTTGAAGAGTGGAACCAGTGAACAAGCTACAAGAGATCAAAGTCCCAGTGGGATGAACACACAAGAACTTCAGGCTATCAATATTGACTGTGAAATGAGTTTGTGTCCTGATCCTAGTGAAATTCACACAAAAGAGTTGGAGCCAGACAATGTTCCTAACGAAGGATTGAATTCACATGATGAACAAGCTAAGATTGAGGATGGGAAGTTGATGGATAGCACAGAGAATGCCAATATCGTAGTAGGTTCCAATAGTTCAAATGATTTGGTGCACGTTGAGTTGAATGACATTGCAAATTATCAAAACAGTGAGTTGGAGGCAGGTTTTGATGACAGAGGTTCAAACCCAAGCAAGGTTCATCTAGAAGACACACCTGGGCTCGTCGAAGAAATTAGTTTCCACAATATGCCTTCTGCCTCTTCAGTGCCTCTTCCTCCATCATTTCAGTACTTCACTTCCTTTGATTCGATATCGTCAAAGGTAAACATTCGGTTATTCAATTTAGCTGAAAAGTTTATTAGTTGTTGATGATGTTTATTCATGCACTTATGTTTCTATTTGAAATGATTCCTGAATACATGATGATTGGTCCGGAAAAGATTATTCCTTTATATCGTAGGATAACTGACATCAACGATAAGCAAAGTTTAGTATCCTTACTCACCTACAGTCTACAATGCAGGAATAATTAGCTATGGACTCGGTAAGAAAAGACCTTAGTTATGAAATGAATTTGTATATTATGCATTTTAAAGCATCGAAACAGGCCTGAAATTCTTTTTGAATATGATGTAGAGAAAAAAAATTTATACATAAGTCGAACAAAATTATTTTCATTACAGCCGGTGTCAAAAAAAAGTTTTTAGATCCACCTCTGATTGAAACATTTACTTGTTCCTTTATGCTCACAAAATCACAAAAATAATATGTTTGAAATATTACATACTCGAAACATTTCTTTGGGATTCATACCCTGGTTGATTATGCATGGGAATCATAATAATGGCCAAATATAATGTCTCAAAATTACACTTCAATGTCCCCGTTTGCATTTACATCATTGTCCCTGCTTTATGGATCTTTTGAACAAATTTTGACTAATGTGCTGATATTGCATCTATTAAATTATATGTAGGCAGATGTGTAAGTCAAAGTTATGCTCAAACAAGTATAAAATGAATACCAAATTTTAGTCCACTCAGAGAATATATGAATAATGTTTCACAATAGTTGAAATAAGTATTCACTTACTTTGGTCCTAGGGACAATTTCACAAGTTAAGCTTAGCTTCCTGCTTCTGAATCTGGGGTGAAAAAGGCATGCTTTCCAGACCTTGAAATAATCAAATAAAAAAATTGACCATTGTACTGCTAAATATCAAATTCCCCAAGATTACAGCTGAATGCTAATCTTTTGGTGCAGGATGGCTTGTAGAAGTTTTAGATTTTTAGTTTTATTTGGACTTGATAGAAGTGGAAGGCCGCTCGCTCTTCTTGCTCTTCTTCTTTCCTTTGAACATAATCACATTGTATTTGTTTTGGACTGTCTATGTTTATTAACCTATTATCTACTTCCAGGTGGAAGAAGGTTTTTCTGTGATTGATCAGAAGCTTGAGAACGTCACGGGTTTTGAGGAGTTGAGATTTGAAGATATAGAACCTTTCAAGTATGGTTTTGATAATGGACAAGAATCACCATCTTTGCCTGGGGGTTCTATAGATTTGAGACACAACGCAGGGATGGAAGATGGATTTAATTCCTCTATTGGATTTGGTTCAGAGGAAGTTGCATTGAATACGGTTGACATGAATCAGGTGACTACTGTGTGTGTATGGTGCCGAACGGAGTTCAGACTCGAAGGCGTTGAATCAGAATCTCCATCAGATTCAATTGGCTATATGTGTCCAACTTGCAAGGATAACATCTCTGGGCATTTGAATGGAAGTCTGTCAATGGATCCTGGTGGTTTCTGATTGTTGTTTGATTATCTTGTGTTGTGCAAGGATTACTACTTCCATATGGTACGTACTATTCCATGCTTGCTAAGTTTTAATGTATACTTTTTTCTTTTTTCCCTAATTCAGTATTTCTTGATATTTAAGTTAACGCTAGCATGGGCTGAATACCTTCTTTGCAGAGTATTGGTTGACTATATACTATTTATACACTTACATGGTTCCTTTTAATATGGACTCGCATATACTCATAACTCCTCTATAATATGAAATGATGTTCATGATCATTTCTTGATTGAACACCGAGCATTAGCATTTCAAGACTATACCAGTAATTTATTACTGATAACACTCTTTATCAGCAGATATTGATGATTACTGGTGGCAAACAATACCCGACATTCTCTGGAGTAATGAGATTTGTCTTGAGGAAGAAACGGGCATCATCTTTTCTGTGCAGACTGTATATGCAGTTTTCCAAGCCTTGTAAACCAGCCAGTGTTCCTCCTGGCCTCATAGCTTTATATGTATGCAAGATTTCAGTGCAGCGTGCTCGTGTATTTAGCCCTGCCCACCTGGTTGTGTAGAAAAACTCGTGCTTATTTTATAATATGGTTTGCCTGTGCTTGGTGTTAGAAGTATTTGGGGATTTGCTCATCTGTCATCCCTTTTTGTTTATCTCGTATTTTGTTGTTTGTGTAAATGTGTTAATTATATAAAATCTGTGATCTTCATTTCAAGCGTCAGACGTGCCGTTTCTCCGTGATGGTATTTGTGTTTATTCGCCTATGTAGTTCATAATATACTAGAAACTTTTGTACCTATGACGTGGGTGTCCTTGTGCTCCTGCTGATGCAATGCAAGAATAAGTTGAATGAGTTCACGAACGATTATTGCTGCCTCTCCGACTGATAATTTGTTCATGATTCCAGTTGAGCTGTTTTCTTCCAGTGCATTTGGCTTGTGAATCTATACCTTATCCTTTTCATTTGAATTATATGTGTTTTATAATTTTCAATTTCTCAAGCTTTTCTTGATTGCAAATGGGAATATGTCTTTATTATGCTTGTAAACCTTGAATTCCAGGGCACTAGAAATCAAAAAATTTAAAAAAAGCTGTTCAATGGTTACCTGGGATGATTGCTGAATTTTCACGCAATGAAGGAGAAACACGGAATATATTCTTCGGCCCATGGAAACTCATACTTATCGGTACCTCCGAAAATTGATTAAGGTTGTTTTCTTGGTAATGTATTATTATGGGCTTGTGGGAATAATTCTCATTTGCGATCACTTTCAGTTGCCTCTAGCATAAACAATATTATCAAGAAATGTGCTACTAGTTTTCGAGATGTACGATGCTGATTCTGCTTGGTATGAAGAGGTTTCCTCTCTGTTTAAGGAGAGGAAGCCTCTTGTGTGGCTACATGTGATTAGAGGGTTGAGAGATTGAGGGGCCCAACCCCCCAATCATGCAGCCACACAGGGGGAACATCTTCTTAGAAAATTCAGTAATTTTTTGTTTCCCAAGTGAACCTTTGAGTCCCATGTTTTAAAAGGTTTGTTGCCTTAAAAATTGGTCCTTGCTTTACTGGGGAAACAAATGCGATTACAAAAATAATTAATAAAAACACTAATTTTGTTCACCCATCCACTGTGTGCGGGGTTACACCACTCACTTTTGACGTGGGGCACACATGGCCAGACGTGTGTGTTGGCTATGTGTGTGTCACGTTAGAAGTGGGCGGTGTAACCCCACCGACAGTGAGTGAGTGAACTAGACTCCTCTTAATGTTTCCCAGTACGTGAGCACTCCTTTCCCTCTCTAGTGTTCACATTTCAATCAAATTTATTTGTTTTGTTTATTTTCTATCGCTTCTTGAAGCACATATTTGCATCTTCCTTTGGTTTGGTCCTTATATTTCTCTCAAGTTGGCTACTGCTTTTCCTTTCTAACCTCTTCCCTTTACGTAGGGAAAAAAAACAAAAACTCTTTTAAGATTTCGTTTTGAGTACATTATCTGACAGAACAAATTCATCAGACAAGAATCAAGTTTGTCAAAAGTCTCTAATTAGGCTGGACCCATCATTTGACACCATAAACCAAAAACAGTTGCCAAACTTGGCATATAAAATAAATCCACTCATGTTCATATTTTCTTGCATCAAGGCTCTTGTGACATTTTAATTTTCAGGAATCAGACGAAAACAAGACAAATGGCAACAAGGCAAGAGAGCTGCAGTTATTGTGGGTTTTGGCTGCAAGTGCCTCCAGGGGAACTGTCTGTATACTGTCCAGAGTGCAGGACAGTAACAATATTTTCAAGTCGCTCCAATGCCAATGTTGCTCCTCAAATGTATGGTGATGTCAACAATTGGCAGGGCAACCGACGTGCGCCAAGCCCAGGCTTTGTGGCACACAATTACAGTCGGCAGCCACTCAACTCAGTTGCTGTTTATGAAAGACCATATCTATTGCCAGTGCAGCCATACTCTCCTCCTGCACATGGACAGAAACGAGCTGTTTTATGCGGCATTACCTATAAGGGGCACAAAAGGAGTCTCAGAGGTGGCTACAATGATGTGCAACTAATGAAAAATCTTCTCATTGGTTTAGGGTTTCCCACTTCTTCCATCCTTGTGCTCACAGGTAAAAAGAGTGCATATTTGAAAAAGACGTACTAAATTCTAACTCTTATCTCATTCTGATATTGTACTGCAGAAGAAGAGAGAAATCCATACTGCATTCCAACCAAGCAAAATATCAGATTATCCCTTACTTGGCTTGTTCAAGGTTGCCGGTCTGGGGACTCCTTGGTATTTTACTACTCGGGGCATGGTGGACAGGTAAGGGATCACGATGGAGATGAAATCGATGGGTATGATGAATCGTTGTTCCCGGTTGACTATGAGACTGAGGGAAGGATACTGGATGATGAGATCAATGCCACCATGGTTAGGCCACTACCCAGAGGAGCTAAGCTCTGTGCCATCATTGACACTTGCTCCAGTGGAACCTTTTTAGATCTTCCATATGTGTGCAGGATGAACAGGTTAGAATTTCAACAAATATACACTGAAATGCTATTCTCATCGCACTATTGAAACTTGCAACATAACACATCCTTTCAGGGAAGGATACTATAAGTGGGACGATCACCGAGTACTACACATTTATAGAGGTACCAGTGGTGGACATGCAATATCTATCAGCGCTTGCGATGATCATCAAAACACTGGAGACATGGTTAACATTCATTAGCCTCTTGTTATCTCGGATGGTCTTGGGATACTCTTATTAAATTCAAGCACTAAATTGGTTTACAGGCTTTCGCAGGTACAGCAGCAACTGGTGTCCTAACTAAGTGCTTCGTAAAAATTCTGGAACAAGAACCAGAAATAACTTATGGAGATCTGCTAATGTATATGCATGAGATGATAAGAAAAACACAAAATGTGGTAGGCTTGAAAGGGAAATCACAACAGGTATCATCTTACAAGATTTTATGGTTATTTTTACATGGATACAGCATCTTAATTCGTAAGTTCATTTCTACTTGTAAAACAATGTATTTCTTGGTGTTTTATAGGACCCTAAACTGTCTTCTTCCCAAAAGTTCGACATACACTCAATGCTGTTTACTCTATGAAGTGTATATGCTGTCAAATCCCCTGACCATCAATAAGAACTGTCTTCGCAAGCTTGACCCTGATAAAATACAATAATGGATACCTCCACTCATGCTGGCAAAACTATGTACCTTTAAGCTTCCAAGGCAGTTGCAGTACAATAATCCTAGTTTCTGTGTGTTATGTAATCTGTATTTGCTGTTACTAATATAATTTAACAAGATCAACAATGTTTGCATTATGTTTATCTTTCTTGTAATCCTTACGGTGCATGAATATATTGATATATTATCATATACTTTCAAATCATTAAATATCAGTAAACAGAGGTGATATCGACACACTAAGCACGCATATTATCATAACTTTATGATAATTGATTTACAACCCATAACATTCACAGAAACAGCTTCGACAGTGTTTGCAATGACAAAAAAGTTGATAGTTGAAGGTGGTTTCTGAATTAGTCTGCTAAAGAGCAGAAGAAAGAATACTAGCTGGAAACTGAAAAAGCATATAATACTCCAATGAAACAATGAAGAAAAAATATCAGATGTTCTACATAATATATAAGTTCTGAATTCTGGTTATCCATCTTTTGATTCCTGAGAACAGTCAGAACTGCAAGCAAATTATGTACTCAGGAGTCGCAGTTGTCATGAGTAGGTGTGAGTTATGACGGTGATTTTTGGCATTTGCTTAGACAAGGCATATTCATCTTCTGGATAGATTCTAAATTCTAATGACCTATATTTTTCACTCGCTTTCTTGTTCAGAACTTGCACCGAGAACATGTTTTACATCAGATGTTAGCATATTTTTGTGATGCTTGATGCTGAACGTACTGAAAAGATTAAATCTGAGTTGATCTCTACCAAATTAGACTCAAACAAGTGGTGGAACGTTTATCAACTTGGGAAAAAGCTGAGAATCTAATTCCCAGTTCCCAGTTCCTTCATCTTTGGGGGAATAAAGCCAATAATTTAAAGACAACTTTACCACAGTTAACTTCTGATATATAATAAGTTATTTTGATAGCTCTCTTGACCCAAATGAATTACAGAAATGGAAACAGAAGGTAAGAGAGTAAGATGCAGTTGTTGCGGCAAGCAACAATCAATTCCGCCCAACACATATACATTTCAGTGTGCAAAATGCCTAACCATAACACCAGTTCAACCTGACCTTACTTTAGGCCAAGCACCCAACTCAATACACCGTACAGCTAGCAGGATGAAAGATTTGCTCCACAAAGTGTCCAGTGACATCAATACAATGGTAGCTTCAGTGAATAACTACCCTCGGTCGGGTGCATCAAGTAGTGGTCATCATGCACAACTAGTTGGACCATCTTTGCCAGTTTCAGCTTATGGAAGGAAGCGAGCGGTATTATGTGGAGTAAGCTACTATGGGCAGAAATACAGGCTAAAGGGAACCGTAAATGATGTAAACTGTATGAGATATTTTCTTACTCAGAAGATGGGATTTCCAAGCGACTGCGTGCTTGTCCTCACTGGTATGAGCATCATTAAACATCCTTCTTAAGTTTCCCTATCAAATTTGTTTTCAGCAACTTGTTCCAATCATACAGGCCTTTATCTGTTCTTAAGTTATGAGTATCTGAACTGAACATGCTAGTAAATGAAATTTTCTAAGGAAATGATTTGTATAGCTAACTTCTATAGAAGGGAAAAAAACAAGTCTGATAGAAAGAAATAAACACGCAGAAGAAGAGTCAAATCCTTGCCTGATCCCGACAAAGCATAATATCCGAACGGCCTTGCGTTGGCTTGTTCAAGGATGCCAATCAGGGGACTCTTTGGTATTTCACTACTCTGGCCATGGATCTCAACAGCGTGACCCTAGTGGAGATGAGGTAGATGGGTACGATGAGACGTTGTGGCCTGTAGATCACCAGAGAAATGGAAAAATTTTAGATGATGAGATTAATGCTACCATTGTGAGACCACTGCCCCGTGGAACCAAACTTCACGCTATTGTTGACGCCTGCCACAGTGGAACTGTTCTTGATCTGCCATTTGTATGCCGAATGAATAGGTCAGTCTTGTCATTGCTTTGCTGTAGCCTTTCCTGACAAGTCTTTCTTCAATTTTTTTTTTTTTTTTTTGATCTGTAAATGTGTATATAGATCAAGAGAAGTTGGATGTACAAGTACTCTAGGCATACCTAGGATTTACAAGTCTTTCTTCATTTCTAGAGCAAGAAGTGGAATTAGTTGTAGAAACTATTGTTGAAGTAAAATGTGAACACCTATGACCTTAAAGGTGGAACTGTCACTAAAATCAAAAGGATCACTGTGGTCTACAGGGAAGGATACTACTACTGGGAAGATCAAGGCAGACAATCATCTATCTATAAAGGTACAAATGGCGGGATAGCTGTGTCTATAAGTGCATGCGACGATCACCAAAATTCAACAGATACTACAGTAAGTAGTACTTAGTAGATTTTCTTTACTAAATAATAATCATGGAAAAGAACAATGAACAATTCAAATTCTGAGAAAGGAAGTCCACATTGTTCAAAGTTCAAACTCAATGCAACATATATGGAAGAGAATAATGACTTCTTCATCTATTTACCTACATCTGCTGTTCTTTTAACATGTACAGGCACTTTCTGGGGATACTGCAACTGGTGCTATGACATATAGCTTCATACAAGCTGTAGAAAACGAGCCTGGATTAACATATGGTCAATTACTTCAAGCAATGCGCAAGACAATTCAGGATGCTAAAAAAAGAACACTCTTAGATTGTCCCATTATCAGCCGAAAGTTGTTACAGGTAAGCATTCAGTTGTAGTTTTCAAGAAAATACTGATTCAGACTCCTTTATTGTTTCTAACAACATACGCAGTAGAAAGCAGACAAGAATATGAAACAAATGTATGCAGACGATCATAGACTTGAAAAACAGAATGAACTTTAGTCCCAAACACGAATGAGTTACTGTGATGCGTTGTTTACCTTTATCACCATCTTTATGTGGTTGAGAAGTTTATCTGTTTATGTCAAAAGGTAACCCTTTGATTCATTGGTCTTGTTTCCAGGAGGCTCAACTGTCATCATCTGAGAGATTCGATATTTACTCAACGCAGTTCACTCTGTAAGAATGTAGACTCAGTTTCCTAGTTCAACTTCTCAATCAAAATTAGACACAGAAAAGAGAAGAGACTGTAGTTAATTAATTCAAGGAATCAAATTTCTCAAGCCAAAGGCAATCATTCCAGCCTGTTGGCAGAATCAAGTGGGAAAAAAGTCTTTAAATCCAATACTGGGTAGCATCGGCATCAGCTACAGAAAACGAAGAAAGTAGAAACAAATGGGCAAGCAGCAAATGCAATAGCAGCAACCACAGACAATTAATGTAACACAATCAACAAGCCAAATTATAGAAAAGGGAAAGAGCATCTACTTAACAAGGTTAGCAAATAATATATCGCATTAAATATATTAACCAGTTTAAAATGGGCTAATAATATATTTACACGCGCCCGACTGAAGATAAATTAAGCATCATATGTAATATATATATTTTGCCTCTTAACTATATCTGGAGGCACATGCAAAGAATATCCCTCGCATTATACTTGTCATTTGAAGTGCCAATTCCTTGACTTGAAACTCTTGCTTCAGGGGATGCTCACAGCAATTTATTGGAGCAGCAGAAGAGCGCGTGAAGCATCAAGCCAACGAGTATAGCAGCCCCGAAGGTTAGGCCAATCAGAGTATGAACAGAGTGTGAAATAATGCAGCCACAGAGACAAAACTCTTTCTTGCTCATCCTCTTGTTCCAAAGTCTCAATTATTTCTTCCAATATCTTTTCAAGCTCGGCTCTCTCGTTAATGCTGAGCACCGGGGCATCTGTACCATTGCTCGCACGACATAGCAATGGCAGCCATGAGATGAGCATTTTCATCTTTGTTTGCCTTTGCTGATCTAATACGTTCTTTTCATCGTCAATTTTGCCCACATCTTTTGCTTGCTTGATCAAGAATGCTACATACATAGATACAAGTGATGCATTAATCATCAATCAATATATATATCCATGATGCTTAATAATCAATTTCTTTATCCTATATGGCTAATCAAACATTTTGGTACAACATATTTGGTACACGGAACTCATACTTTGTACTATAGAACAATACAGTAAACATAATTGTATGTTCCCTTTTTAGTCTAAGGTAACAAGTCATGTTATTCTTCGCACATTTAGCAACATCTAGCATGTTACTAATTAGATTGGAGATCGTTGGATATAAATTGCGTCATTCAAAGTAGTAAGCACAAAGTAAGAATCTACATACCGGAGACCTTAACTAAGGAGCCTTGAAGCCGTGGTTCAGCCGACAAAGCAAGCCAAGCCAAATTAGATGCTGATGCCCATCTACAAACTGCCTCCTCTACGCAGCCACAAGCTGCCATCTTCTGAGCCAACCACAAAACTTCAGCCGCCAGTTTCTCAGCCGAGCTTCCTGACCGGCCTAGCCGGTCCCTGGACTTCCCATATCGCCACACCACTTGGACATAATACTTAGCACCTTTCAGTAAACGGCTCAACCTGTTTTTATAATAATAAATATCAGTTTCCTCCGCCATATCACCGGTCACATCGCCATCGCCCCCGCCGCCTCGCCCTAGCGCCACCACTGCCGCCGCTTCCAGCTGGCTCAAGGTACGCGAAAAGGCAGCCGAGAGTACCTTGCAATTGACTTCTCTTAGAGTTTCATTATCTTCTAATAAATTCTCATCAATTAGCTTCTCCGCTAAAGATCTCACCACTTCGTATTTTCTTGAACTCACCGGAATATCAGTAACTATAGACAATAACTGGGACAGCGCCCGCGCAACACCCGAGTCACCTACACCGCTACCGCCACCGCCACCGCCACCTCCTGGCGGAGCGTATGGATCACCTCTTTTGGTCTTCCTTAAAGGGTAGTCGTAGGATTCGACAGATGAGTTCAACCCCGGGAACAAAGAAGGCAGAAGACGAAGGAAAAATAGAAACGCAGAGACGAGAATACAACGTAGGAATTCAAGAAGTCTGTACTTTCCTGCTAAGAATAAAAGGGGTTTGTCGGCATAGATAAACAGGGAAGTCAGTAAATTTCTCAGAAGCAGAGGAGCTATGGCGGCCGGTGAACCCTCCATTACAGCGCTCTCTCGCCGTTTCTTTTCTGGGTTCCGTTGTCAATGATTGGTATATGACAATAAATGGGTATTTATGAATTCATGCCAAAATGGTAAGAAAATCAATGCCTCTCCTATAATAGGGAAGACGAGTTTCTTGACTGATACAGACGGATTATTTGGGCCGTTCAACTGTTCGCTTGCTTGCGTAGGAAATTAGTGGTAGACAGTTGTTTCATCATTTATTTATGTATGGAATGAGACAAGTCAATTGGGACATGGCTACCATGACCAATTCGTTTTCACTTTTACGGCGACAAGACGGTCATTTTTCATCCTAAACAGGAAACTCGTGACAGAGAAAAGAAGACTTTCAAGATTGGAACTTTGTACTGAAAATCTGTAGTAACTATCATAATTATTTACAGTATATAGTAACAAAACATGGATGATGTATGTTATGTTATCAAAGTGAAAAAGAATCATCAATGTACAACTTGTGCTTCTTATCTACGTTGAAAATTCAAGGTCATCAGCCAATGCTAAAGAAGCGGTATCTGGGCAGTTGCTCTTGAGATGAGAGATGAGTAGAAGAGTCGGCAAAGAATGTTTTTAATTGCTTGGCGAACTCCCTTGGCTTTTCGATGTTGACGGCGTGTCCTGCATTTTTAATCACCACCAACCGAGCATTTGCCCCGATATGCCTGCAAATTTATTTTTCACAGATGATCACAACTGGATGTGCATGTTGGCATATATAAACACGTTCAAGAAATGATGCAATTTATTCTTACTTTTCAAGTCTGTACCCCAACTCAACTGGAAATATCTTGTCCTGCTCCCCCCAGATGATCAATGTAGACTGATTCAAGAAACAGAAGAAACTGGAGTTTTAAGTTAAATGCAGAAATGTTGACCGGATTCTTATGGCATTATTACAATCAAGACAAAGAAAGATTGCCAACCTGACTTATCTTAGGAATGTTAGAAAGATGCCTATCTTTGAGGATTGCTTCAATTAATTCCTTCTTCTGCTCTATATGATCTGTACAGAACACCTGTATAATCACAAAGATGAGTGCAAAACTGATTATATATGTTCTCTCTGTCCAAATTATATATGCTACCTTTCCTTTTTCTCTTATCCGAAATATATATATTTTTGTTTCTAAATCAAAGATTATTTATTTATTCCTTCCTTTTCTCTTGTCCTTGTTTATTTATATGAAGGGGGAAAATTGAAAAGAAAAGAAAAGAGGGTTTACATCAATGTAATCAGAAAGGAAGCAAGAGGGCACCACTTTAACAGGCTTCACAAAAGCAAATTTCATCAATTCCCTTAGTTTATCAGGCGTTTGTGGCATCAAAATGCTTGCAGCCTCATCCAAGTCCGACACGTAAAAAAGCCCATCTTTCATGTCCTTCTCCTCCAGGCAAACGCCGGTGCAGCAAAGAACTACCTTCTCGACTGCATGAGGAAACTGTGCCGCCAAGCTGTATCCAACAAACCCGCCATAACTTATCCCAACGAGGCTCATTTTCTGCACTCCATATCTCTGCATCAATTTCATTACGCATTGCGCCTGAAACACCTCTGTTCTCTCCGGCCGCAATGTGGTGGAGTCGCCAAAGAAGAGAAGATCCGGCACGTAGATATTGAATCGGGGCATGAAGTGACGGAGAAGATCACCATATTGCCACATTGCGTTGGCCCCGAAGCCATGGACGAGGAGAAGATTAGGCTTGGTTGGCTTCAGGGTTCTTGGCGCCCAACAATGCATGATGGTGCCGTCCTCTAAATCCGTAGTCACCGACCGAAGGCCGGAATAGGAGAAGAAATTCCGGTATAGCCAATCTGCTGATCCTGTAAAACTCAGGCATTTTGCCATTGCCAATATCTCAATGGATGAAGACACAGAAAATTTCTTTATGCAGTCAAAGGGGCTAACATTAAATATGGGTTTCTTTTTCCTTTTTGGGGTGCGTGGTTCAGAATTTTTAAGAAAACCAATGTTGAGGGAATTGGTCCGAGTCAATGACGGAACAACATAAGGCTGGTTTTCAACGGAGAAATTGTTTGGCTGGACACACAAAATCTAGATTCCCTCGCATGTCTAAGGCCAAAATATCGCCCAATGGCCGGTCACATAACTTGACAACTAGAAGGTTTGTTAAAAGACAAAAGTTTCAGTACGATGAAAATTGCTGCATAGAAAGGAAGAATAGGTAGATTATGATTTCATATGTAGTTGACTATACTCCGATGAATTAGTACACAAGGACTCTGTTCATCGTACACCTTATTTACAGTGTGACAGAAAGACAGTCCTAGCGTGAACAATTAGTATAGAATAAACTTGGTATAAGGCAATAATCGTGAAAGAATAATAGACAACTGAAGATTCATATTCTTGAAGAATGAAGAGCAGACAAACACCCTAAACACAGCCAAAATGGCCTTCTTGTTGTATGACTAAAAGAAAGCGTATCCTATTCTGGTCATTACAAATACAACCCGGCTTTAAATTACGAATAGAGAAAAGAAAAAAAAAATTATGGAAAATTTCTACACAGAAGACCTCAAGCAACAATCAACTGGACAATGAGGGATTATCTAAATATAGGAGGGCTGAGTTTGATTCTTGTTCTGGATTCTTGGGGATATCGAACATCCGCAGCCTGCCAAACTGTCTTCTGGTAACTACGTAATATTCAGTAACTGCTTGGAATGATGACACTGCGTTTTATCACTTCTTGAATCGGACAACAATGCAGGAAATATCGTCTTTACTTTCTCTTTTCAATGCTTCAGTGGCTAATTGTTTGGCCGAGATCTGGGGATCTTTGATCTTCCGTGCAATGTCGGTAGCCTCCTGATTCGACATTACCTAAGGAAACACAAGCAAGAGGAATTCAAGATGAAGGTTGGTTATGAATCCACAAGGAAAAGGAAAAGGAACACATAAAGGTGAAATCAAGTGTACACCTTCCACAAACCGTCACTAGCAAGGATAAGTAGTTCAGTATCAGCATCAATTTGAGCATTCTTAATGTCGGGATCGGACCGCAGGTGAGATTTCAAGTTTTTGTCTCCAAAAGCACGAGAAACCGCCAATTGTCCATTCACCCTTGCAACATCTCCTGGTAGAACAATCTTATAATAGGCTATTTATGACTTGAACATCCTAGGTCAGTCCAAAATAGCGTTAAATAATCCCCACAAGCAACGAGGTCACAAATACATGGATTACTTTTTCAGCTTTAAGTCTCTTTGTGCAACATAACATTGCAAACTGACTTATTTTATTTTATTAAGATTTGAATTTTAGCTGAAGCTGCTAAAATGCAATTAAACACTGCTCTCATCAGCCTAGCACCCTTTAATGCAATCAGCTTTGCCTGATTTTTGAACTTCATATATTTTTTGTAAGTAATCATGGTATAATTCAGATCCATCATGGCTTTATCTTTCTCCAAAGAAGGAACTATATTACAGACAGTAGTACAGGGCCCCCTACATATTTCGACCAAACCAACTGTAATATTCATGACACAACTCATTAAAAAATTTCGTCTGGGAGCAGGCCACGTTAGTGCATAAGTGGAGAGAAATAGCCATAGTGTTCATTCTTGAGTTAGGAGATAATTACACAAATTTATTATCCCAGGTTAGGTCACCACGGAAGTTGTCTCCTTCAGAAAATTGATCTTGGAGCAGAGTCAATGTAATACACAAGTACCAAAAATCCAAAATGGTAATTTTAGTAATAATATGTGGGATGACTATTGCTTTATGAACCCACATTATAGAAAATCATAGAGGTTCTGGTTTCAGATGATCATAAGATCCTGTTATTGGACAACATCATCCCGTATCTGGACCAAAGAGTATATTTCTCAAGTCTAAATGCATGCTGGATAGGGTAGTATTTCCATTGTCATTGTGGAGTCTCGATTCTCAACGCGTCCAGGATAGGGTAGTATTTCTGTTGTCATTGTGCACTAAGGCAACAGACTCTTGTAATTCTCAGTAGATGTGGAAACATGCAAGGTCAAGAAATTTCACTTTTTACCCTGTGCTTTTGTAAAAGTAACGTGGTACTCTAGCTTTCGGGTGGTGTTGCACTTCCGCTATAGGTTTTTGCATTGGCCTCTCAGAAATAATCAAAATCTTTCCAGAATGAATATCATTATAACAGATATGTAATGGATAAGATTTAACGGTAAATACTGCACAATCCATGAAGGAAAATACCTGGCATGTTGGAGACAAACCCACCCCTGTTCTCAATGCTGCCCCGCTCTGTGTTGGGCTCGTGATCAACAGTCATCTGTATAGCCTGTCCCTTTCTAGAAAGGACCGCTCGTGAATCTCCTAAATTGGCCACCCACAGATGTCGACCATTCACAATAATTGCAGTAACAGCAGTGGATCCGCCTCGTCCCAGGTCTGGACTATGTGAGAGAATTGCTTGATCAGTTCTTTCGTAGGCTTTTGTAATAGATGTGTTTGGATCAGTCCAAAAATCATCCTGTAATGACTCAACATGCGGTTGAGCAGACCACTCAGATACCTTATCCAGAGATCTTAACAAATCAATTTTAACATGCCATATGTTTTAAAGTAATACATGAATATGTATCTCTACTCTTTTTCTATATAAAATACATACACACACAAACACATATTGCGTAGATTGCATTGAAGGTTTCTAGTAGCATGATTTTCATGGGTTAACAAACCTCTTTTAAGATATTGGAAAACAGATGCTTCTGTAAGTAAGCTGGCACGGTATCACCCAAATGCCCATCGTAAATAGCAAAAAGTCCCAGCTCTTGATCATTTGTGTATGAAAATTTAGCAACATGGTAATCCTCCATAGGATGATTTGCTTTTCCTTTTACTAAGCTGAATCCATATTTGATAGGTCCCTGCAAGCTTCTTCCCCTTCCAGAGCCACATGATGAATGTCCTCCTGCAACCTAAAGGAACAGAAGAACTCAAACATTCGTAATGACCCAAGCTTGTAGACGCATAAATTATTGTGGCATACATGTTAAATAAGCAAGTATAATTCTTTACTTGAGTTCCAGGCATGGAATTAGAATAAAATTAAAGTGGAAATTTCATAAGGAAGAACGATGGATAAAAATCATATTAATCTTTGTGTGGTCCCGTCAGTCAAATCATATACCAATCTCCAAGCAGAGAGAATTGCCAAACCAGAGAAATGATGCTAACTGTCAAGGGACTAATAGTGCAGATATGGGTTCAAGATGCAAACAAAAACTCTCTAATGCAGTGGTAATTTTTGCCCAATTATTAGCCTGTGCTTCCGTCCAAATTCTATGACTACAGGTGGAGTAGCTTATTTGATTTTTCTCCATCAAAGAGTTGAAAGGTAATGGCCTCTCTTCACATCAATTTCATTCTCAAACCAAGCATCATATATGAAACCAAACTAGTCTTTTTCCTCTGTTTGATTATTATCCTTTCTCTAGTTATATCCTTTGTGGTAGTAAATTCCAGAACTTCACCAAAGGCAGATATTTGAACTTATAATTATCAACCCTCATATGAACTGCATCACTCAAGCAACATGGGCATTTTGAAGGATCCTAAAGACGTGAGAATCAATTAATTCAACAGCCAAAATTCAACCTTACCTCATAATTTCAGCAGAACTTTCAGAAATTTTGAAAAAAGAATCAGTTCAGAATCCAGTAAAATATATTTAATCCTTATTCGCGTCAAGACCTAACAAACAAATAAATTCAAAAATTGCTGAAGTGATGAGTGAACAAATAAGCAGTTAACACTAGTCTCACCTGAGGAAAACAGCAAAAATTATCCATATAATTCAGAAGCCAGACCTCACCCTCCTCTCCAATTCAACATCTATGTCCTACTTCTTAAAGGTTGAAAATTCACAACCTGTAACATAAACGAAAAAAGGAAAAAAATAATAAATAAATCTTGATCATCAGAAAAGAACCGTACACAGAAGAAATATATTCAAGATTCAAATTTTCTTCAAGAATCAAAAAAATAATCAGAAATCACCGCCTGGAAATCCTTAAACAAAGCCACTTACAGATCCACCACTCCTAAAATCAAGGGGGAAAAAATCCCTGGGCTATTTGGCTATGCTGCTAGAACTAGAATAATTGTCACACATACGGACAGTTAGTTTTCTGTGTGTATTGGAAAGTTTTGTGTGTGTGTGTGTGTGAAGGACTAGAAAGGAGAAAATAACAAGAAAAAGGAAACGGTAACCGGGGTTGTACAGAGAGGTAATAGATTCGATGTTGCAGGCGAGAATTGGTGCCCAGAGACCAAAGGCATTGGGTTTTGGCCTCTCCCTTATTGACTTTTTTGTCTTTATTGTTTCTTTAATAGTGTAATGACACAACCAGTCAGAGGTAGTCTCCGTTTGTTTGCTTGTTATTGTTACAGCTGTTTCATCAATTTTCTTTTCTTGTTTCAAAGGTCTCAGGGTTCTCACAAGACACAAGAAAAAGGGGTTGTTTTTTTTTTTTTTTTGGGGTATTTAATCATGAAGCAGCTTCTTCTGATTTGGCCATCTGGTGGGGGACCTGTTTTTGGTCAGGGCTAATCCATTTTTTACAAGTTGGCAGTTTGCCTTTTAACTGCTTGTTATTTGATAATATCATATATATGATATCATATTGTCACAAGGTCATGTGATGTGTATTAAGGTGTATCACATAGTTGTAGTTTTTCATATAATGTGTCACGGTACACACTGTATAGTCATATAACATTATTGATTTAATACAATATGTTGTTAGATCAGAACTAAAGGCTTATTTGGTATAATTTATTTTTATAATTTATAAATTCACTTACTATGATTTGACTATTGATTTGACAATTACTCAACAATTACCACATATTTTAAATTTCAATTAAATCCTCACCACTTATTATAAATTTTCTTTATAAATTGATTTTATAAATCTAATAAACGGGTACTAATTTGTTGTTACCACCATTATTATTATTATTATTATTATGTTTATTTCCTTTTTTCAATTTTTTATTATTCCTTGGTGTGCTGGAGAATTTTTCAATCCCAATGAAAATGCCTTTTTTCTCTGATGTTCTCATACTTTTATATTTCTTTATTTATTTACAATAGTAAATAAGAGGTAGAAAAGTCTTTTTAACTCAGTGACTTTAAGGGGAGGGGGAATGAAAAGTCAAGATTAGTAGAATTAAAGGTGTTTGATGAAAAATATTATAATTTTATTTACTACTGATTTGATAATTAATTTGATAAATATTTATTTATAATCATAAATTTTAAACTTTTATTAAATCTACACCACTAATTTCACCTCATGATAACTAGATTATCACCCGTGCACGGGAAGATTCCAATTTAAATTATATCTAACATTAGTACGAAATATTAAGTAATGCATGATTAATCATATTGAACTATAATGTTTTGATTATTTTACTGTTAACTAATAGTTAATCATATTGAACTATAATGTTTTGATTATTTTACTGTTAACTAATAGTTACTATATGTTTAATCTATATGGAATACTATTAAGTAATTTTAATAGGAGTTGCAAAAAGACCCAACAAACTCGATACCCACGGGTACCTGATCCTGTTAAGATAAGGAGTAGCCGACTAAATAGGTAATTCAGTCGGGGAAGAGATAAAAAAATTGACCTGACTTAACAATGTACCGAGGAAGGGTATGATAATTTTTACTCGTACCTGGCTCATTTACCTTTTTTTGAACAAAAATAAAAATATTTACTAAAAACTCTAATAGTTTCAAAAGTAAAAATATGATAAAATTTATCAAGAAAGCTCAATAATTTCAATTGTAATTTAATTGTTTAGAATACTATTTAATAAACAAAAAATGAAAATAGAAATATATAAATATATTTAAATTGGTTAATAAATGAGTAATATGAATTATATATACTAACCCTTCCCTGACTCGTCTCCGATTTAAGTGGGGATGAGGAAAAAAATTGATATGTACGAAAATGGGTGCAGCATACTGATCCCGACCCGACCTCTTGTCATTCTTATATATCAGGAAATTAAACATTTTATTTTTCTCCGTGACTATACTGCGAATTTTGTAAACTATGAAGCATTAATTAAACTATATTTGTCATATACAAAAGAGGTAACGTAATAATTAACAACTCGATTTAAAAGCATATAAATAATAATTAAAAATTAATACATCAGCTAAAGATTAAATAGTTTAATACAAATTATGAAATATTTCTTAGATAAGATATGTATATTAAAAAAATTTTAAATTAAAAAATCAAAAAACATTGTATATAAATTAATCTAACAAAATATTTAAGAAGATAAGATATACCCAACAAAAAATCTAATCAAAATATTTGAAAATAAAAATAGATAAGTATTATCATTTCTAACTAATTGAAAAAAACAAAGAAATGTTAATTTATAATAATGTACCACATAATCTACCTAATATGTAAATAATGTCTAAAATGTCTTCATTTGAGACAGTTTTTGCGGGAAAACTGTAGTACAAAGGTACCGCAGACTAATCTGCTTATATATATATATTTCTCATTATAATTTAATTTGAATAAATAGATTCAAACAACTACTTAAAAATAATTAGGCAATTTTAATTTAGGCACTAAACACATGGTGTTGTATGAGTATTTCTAATGTAAAAAGTGCAAATCTAAAACTGCAATTTCAATTCAATCTTATTAGTTTCAAAGCTGAATAGTTTCAGTGTCCCTCAGTTTTGATTTCTTTTCAATTTTTTGTACTTTTTTTGTTTTTGATAAAGTTGCTCTTTGCTAAATGTAAAAATAAAAACAAATTTTAATAAAGAAATATATTGAAAGAGTAGTGCTATTTAGCACCACTAGTGTTTGACACCATATTAATGTGGCATTGAATGATAAGTCAAATTAAGTGGGTCATTTATTCATGCATTTAATTTCACTTATCATTCAATGCCATATTAATTGCCACATAGACTGGTGCCAAGCACCACTGGTGCTACATAACATTATTCATATTGAAACTAAACACGTGTAATAAAATTGCAAAGATAACACTAACAAATTGTTTGAGAACTATGTAAATTATTTGTTTGATTATAATCTGCTGGCATCATTTTATTGGTTGTTTTTTGTAAAAAGTAAAAAATTACGGCTTAATTTTTACTTTTTGACTTTTTAAAAAAAGTGAAATCAATAATATGATACCCTGTACCATATTAAAATAAAAAATTGATCATAAACTACCTAGCCAAACACTTTGTAAATCTAAAAATTAGTAACTAACTATTAAAAAGTTAACTAAATTTTGAAAGAATAAGCTCAAAACTAAATTCCAATATACCTATATAAGTTAATGGTTTTGGTTATGGTTTGAGACTTAAAACTGAAAACCAAACCTAAAAATAATTCCGTTTTCGATTCTGGTTTTAAATTTTTTGTGAAAAACTTTTCGGTTTGGTCTTGATTCAGTTAACTCGGTCTCAATTTTTTATCGATCCCTGGTCTTTGATGGAAATGTTGATAAAATATATATATATATATATATAAACTACCATGTGGCAAATTTGGTTGCCATGTGTAAAATAAAATACAATGATTATTACTCTCATTTTTATAAATGAGACTAATTATTAATGAACCCAACCCATAATAATTCATCTCTACGTAAAAAGGGAAAATTTATATGTACAATCCCCTCTCCCATAAATAAGTTAAGACGTATCCCCTTTTCTGCTGGGGAAAGAATTCTTCTTCATAAAAGTCAAATTTCAAATTTTGATTAATCAGTAACAACCTTTTTTTGAAAAACAAATAAAAAAAAACTAGATTTCATTTATCCTATTTAAAATTTAAAAAATATAAAAAGATAAAGGTAAAAATCCACAAGTCGGTAATTGGGGGATGTATGGATAATACAGAGAGACTCCTTGCTCAACTACAATGCGGAATAACGTCAGGCAAATCAAGAACTCAAATCCCTCTCAAATTCAAATCACGTATTCGTGTACTAAACGGATTTATTTATTTATTTACTGTATATATGTATATAATTTAGTGTCACGAAAAAACAAAACCCAAAAAGTATGATAGATTTGTATAGAATACTGAGGATGGAGAGCAGCAGCAGATTCTTAGCTTTGTTGTTTCTCGTTTGCATGTTCACATGTTTCCACGCAGGATTAGCCCGCCCCCTCAGAGGCCACCGCCACCATGCTCATCATCACCGCCACCAAGCTAGTCCATCCCGCCACAACATCCGACCACTATATCCACAACCACCAGTGCATCACAGCCCACCAGCAAGCGTACCAGCCAATCCGCCGCTAGTGCACCACAGCCCACCAGCAACACCAACAGCTGAACCAAGCTACCCAACGACTTTAATAAATGTGGATGGCTGCGTAGGGCACCTCGTATCCTCCTCCTCCTCAAATAATGTTTCAGTGGACGCAGCATGTTGCCGTGCCGTTTTAGGGCTTTCAGAAGATTGTTTCAGCAAAGCATTTTTCAGCGCCCCCGATTTTCATAGAAAAGTGTCGTCTTCCTGTGCTCATAGACAATAATCAACAACTCAACACTTAGATTTCAAGGATTACTGATTAGCAAAGTAATCATTTTTAACAGTTCTAGGATTCTCTCTCTCTCTCTCTCTCTCACACACACACACACACTTGCAAACTATTTTAAAAGACATTTATTATCTTTTAACTGTCTCACACTTCAGACCCTTTGTCTCGTTGGTAAGAATGCCCTGTATGTGGGTAAACGTTGAGATCAATAGACGAAAGACAAACAAGCACATACCCTCCCTAACCATTAGACAACCTCAGAGCATTAGAAATTACCATAGATTATGGTATCTTAACAAGTTCGAGAACCTAGGCACATTACACTGAGTGAACTCGTGAAAAACAACATTCTTATAAAAAAATAAACCTGAAAATTAAATGGAGAACTTTATATTCATATTACAATATATAACTTGCAAAAACTTACCTGAAAACATTTGTGCGCCCAAAGTGACTAATGGATCCTTCTTAACACTATCTCAGAGTCACTGGTCCCATTTGCGACGTGCTTTGCAGAGGAACTGAAGAAGTTTGTGGCAAGCTTGCCACTTTGTTGGATTCTTTCTCTAGTATGTCGATAAGTTCATTTAATGAAAAGTTCAAAAATTCATGTGCATTCTACTCAACGGCACACATTGCACAGTTCTGAGGTCTAAGTCTTTGATTCTCATATTCACAAAAAAACACTTTTATAACTGACTTTGTTACAAGTACAATGAGACATTCCCAGAGTTATCACTCCCACGACATGCAACATCAAGATATTTCAGGTAAAAATGGCTTCAATATGCTTCAATTTTCCTATTCAGCATGAGTTTAAGAGCATGCTATAAATTTTAGCAATGGGTCACTAAACTCAGGTCATGAGGGTGAATTAGGAAGGATTGGTTGACGAAATATGGAATATCAAATCAAAATCGAAAAAAGAGGGAGGGGAATCTCTGATTACCTAATGTCTCTTTCAACATTTTTAACCATTTTCGCTCATTCAAACTGGAAATTGACCTCCCTCTTAAAACTTCAATAATGCAGGCCTCTCACCCTTCTGGTTTTTGCATTTGCTTGCAAAGAACAACGAGCACACATAAATGCAGTATGGTTCGTGTCCTATTCCAGTTTTCCTACGATACCCCGTGTTGTCAAGGTTATTACTGTGGCCTTGCTCAAACAGAAAACATTTGCGAGCATTAAATTACAGAAAACAATTACTTTTCAAGGAACTCTAATGATCCAAACTAGCAAACGACAGAAATCTCAGGGCAAACAAAAGCAGTCACTCAGAAGAACACAATGCAATAGAGGGAACAGCAACATAGATATGTATGGAAGAGAATTTATCATTGATTAATGAATATTTCAATGCAAAAAGAATTTTGAATTAAATAAATTGTTGATGATGCATATAAAATGTACGTAAGTCAGCACCTTTGCATTTGGCTTGACAATGTCAATAGCAAGGAACGGAACTACAACTTACCTGGTGCATCTGTCCACAAAAAAGTTCGTTTTCTTTTCACACAATTTCTACAGAGCGTCTTGGAGCTATTACTCCTGTTCTTTTCTTCTGTGAAACCTGATCTGCGTGACTAACAATTAAAAGTTGTTGCCTTCAACGTTTCATGAGAATGGTGATTTATGCGTGCATGTAAATGATCTTTTTCCCCCTCCCTGAAAGGAGCATGTAAATGATCTTCACTACTATAACAACAATATAATTTGTATAACACATTCGAACAGAATTAAACTAAGAAACAATAATTAAGTGAATAATGTATACTTTGTACCAACAAAGTAATCGATAATAGACTTGCAACCATGACCATAGGTGAAGAAGACCCGCATATTTAGATCCTGATAAACTCTTAGATCAAGCATGCATTTAGATTCATGTAGTTTTTACCAAAAGAAAAAAGACAAAAAAAAAAAAAAAAAGGCGCACACGCAGACATAATTTGAACTCTTAGGCAACCTAGCCTTGTGATCCGATCTGTCTAGCTCTAATTTAATTATGGTTACTAACTGCTGCCAAAGACGAAATACGCTACCTGAGAGAACAATTCTATAAAACATCACCACATAAAGGAATTATTTACGACATTAAATGAACTAAAAGAAATGTCAGTTCAGTATCGCAAGAAGCCTTATGCTCACCTTGAAGAAACAATTTGATTATAGACGTGCCCCTTTATAAAACATGCGAGTTTTTAGTCTAAGCATTCTTGCAAACAAGTTTATCATTTCAATCTATTTACAATGCCTTCAGTATCTGTAAAATATTCATAATGTTATCCTTGGAAGAAAAACACTTCTCTTAAGCCTTAACCAACGTCCATATTATCTGAACCAACATCTGCCTCTTGCCACCATTATATATAATCAGTTGGAAAATGACCAGATTTCAAACACTATCAAAGCATACTCGATGGAATAAATCATTTTTCATATAATAGAAATAAGGAAACACCTAATTGTCCAGAAATTATCAGCTTATGTGCAAACAAATGGATAACGCATCTAAAATTTTCCATTTTCTGGGCAAACCCAATCCAAACATGCTAGAAAATACACTGTGGAAACTAATAACAATAAAAGTAAAATAAAATCTAAAGAATCAGAATTATAGGGATTTACTCGGCCGTAGTCACACAACACAAACATTTTTCCTTTTTTCCTTCTTTGTTTCCTTTTCTTGTGAAACAACTAAACGAACAGCATCAGAAGCCCCAAGATCATTAAAAGAGACCCACCAAATACTTGCCTCCAAATAATAGGAACTATACAGTTCTTCCATGCAGGTTAATGGCAATACTCAACCATTTTCACTCTGTTTTCGCATAAAAAACCAATATCAAAAGCCAAGCAACCCAACCCACCAAAAGTTGTTCCCCGATTCTAGCACATACATCCGATCACACTCCCCAAAATCCCTAAAACCAAAAATATAAATACAACAAAATAAACCTGCAACTAATTGCTACCCGGAGGAAGCTGTCGCAATAGCTAATGTTGCCGAAGTTCTTGAGGCTGAAATAACGTTCGCCTTCGGGAAAGCAGTCGGTCAAGGCTCTAGCATGGAACCTGCAATACCCATAGTTCGACAACATTCACCGTATACCAGAACTCCCCTATCCCTGTGATTCAATCACTTCATATCCTCTTAGAATTTTCATCAACTGGCTTCAGTTATGTTACATTAGTGAAACTTTTCCTGTTTCATAATTCATGATTTATCAACGGCCGCCATTTTCTTGGGCTGACTCCACTGCCAGCTTCTTGTGGCTGGGTCCCTTGCTCGGATGCTCCTCCTTGTCTTCTGGAGTTGTCTACTTATCAGCTGAAATTGCTACTACTTTACCACACAATTTACTCGAAAACGTTCATTTAATAAGGACAGAGTACTCGGATGCTCCTCCTTGTCTTCTGGAGTTGTCTACTTATCAGCTGAAATTGCTACTACTTTACCACACAATTTACTCGAAAACGTTCATTTAATAAGGACAGAGTACTCGGATGCTCCTCCTTGTCTTCTGGAGTTGTCTACTTATCAGCTGAAATTGCTACTACTTTACCACACAATTTACTCGAAAACGTTCATTTAATAAGGACAGAGTACTCGGATGCTCCTCCTTGTCTTCTGGAGTTGTCTACTTATCAGCTGAAATTGCTACTACTTTACCACACAATTTACTCGAAAACGTTCATTTAATAAGGACAGAGTACTCGGATGCTCCTCCTTGTCTTCTGGAGTTGTCTACTTATCAGCTGAAATTGCTACTACTTTACCACACAATTTACTCGAAAACGTTCATTTAATAAGGACAGAGTACTCGGATGCTCCTCCTTGTCTTCTGGAGTTGTCTACTTATCAGCTGAAATTGCTACTACTTTACCACACAATTTACTCGAAAACGTTCATTTAATAAGGACAGAGTACTCGGATGCTCCTCCTTGTCTTCTGGAGTTGTCTACTTATCAGCTGAAATTGCTACTACTTTACCACACAATTTACTCGAAAACGTTCATTTAATAAGGACAGAGTACTCGGATGCTCCTCCTTGTCTTCTGGAGTTGTCTACTTATCAGCTGAAATTGCTACTACTTTACCACACAATTTACTCGAAAACGTTCATTTAATAAGGACAGAGTACCTGGTAGTTATACGGGTAATATTGATTGGTACATCTTGATCCTTATAGCTGGATATAATTAGATTTAATTATCCCAAATATACTTGCATATATAAAATATTACAGATAATCATTACTAGAAGTGAATCCAAAGTGATAAAATAGCACGACTTTAATCTAAATTCGAAAACTGTGTTCAGTTTGAATTCCATACAACATTTTGTTTTCAATGTTAGTTATTAAATTAGAACTGCACTAAAAGAAAAAGGATCATATTTTGCATTAAATTTCGCATTTCACTATGGATTCGGTCCAAAAGGGGAATAAGATCAATGAAATTTTAAATCAAAAACTAACTAGTAAATAAAATAGAACATAAATTTCCAACTACAATGCATTGGAAATCAGTGCTCTTAATTTCCTTTTATTTTCTCAAGCAAGATGAAAACTAGCAGATAACAGAAGCACAAAAGTCATTATATAATCAAAATTCAAGCACAAAATTGAGAGCACAAATTTCATTAAAACTAGCAGATAACTCCTGAGTTTGCGAGAATGAAAAAGTTTCAAATACAAGCACAAAATTCATTATCTAATCAAAATATAACACCATGGATCCAGAAGGGATGAACCACCTGAAAATACGCTGCAGCCATAGGCATTCTGCTTAGAATTGTGATAATAAGCCATCAAATCTGCGAGAAGAAATAATTTTAGAGACCCAGGAATTAAACATTTTCTTTGTAGATGGTTTCACAGGCTAAGAATGTACAGTTAATTCCCAGGCAAAGTCAAGAACATATGTCAATTCGTAAGCAGAATATTGAACATCTAAAATGCAAGGAAGATATCAAGTGCATCATGTCATTTCAACAAATAACAATAGATAGATAATGAGAAATAGTGACTTCTTGAGTTCTGATTGCCTATTTGCCTGGATTGAGCGCTGCATCGGGAACATGGAAAATTCCTGACATCTACCTTGTGACTGGTTGAATTGCAAAAGTAATCAGCAAGGGATCATACCCCAGTAGGTCTGTTGCAACATCTCAGAAAATGGAGCACAAAAAGGAAAAGAAACAATCAAATATTAATGGATGGATATATTGAGTTTTATGGATAAGTTGCTAGATAGCACAACAAATATCCAAGTTAAAGCTTATCTAAAGAGCAGAAGGAGTGGATTTCCTGGGTTAAGTACATGACTGAACAAGTCTTGAACCAGGAAATCTATGTCATGCTTCAAGAAGACCGACCAACTCCATCTGTGAGGTCCAATCAATACGCACTGCCAATTTGATAACCCTCCATATTCAATAGGCTACTTGAAACATGAAAAACATTATTGCATTAATTACACTTATCCATACAAACTTTGCCACAGAATGATTGTCAATTTTTCAGAAATGTCGTGCTGAATAGCACATGCAGTAGAAGACTCACTAGTAGCACAATTCAAAACCATAATTACCGAATATATGACAACAACTAAAACATACGAGTAGTGTCATGAGACAGACCTTTGCTCCTTTTCTTTCATCAGGATTCACTAAATTAACTTTTGTCTACACACCTGCAACTCATTCTCTTTATGATTTTAACGGATAATCTATTCTAAACAAGCACTTGACTTTGAGGAAATCATAAACAAGTACATTTGCTCCTAAAAATAATAAAATCAAACTGATGATATGCATAAAATTTAGAAACAGCAAGCATGCCTGTTTCACATATACGCTGGATATGATTTTCTCTTATATTCAATTTCAGCCTTTAACATTTCTACTCTATTGGGTCCAGTTTAAATAAAGAAGCTCCCATACAAGAGAATGAAAATCCAGGAAGACATTCCTCTCAGGGAATATGTTTTAGATGTTCTTAAAACATGAGTGGAATATGCTTTTAGGTAGTTCTCACTATATATATATATATTCTCTTTTTATGGGCGTGGTGGGGGGGTTGGATTTGGGAATTCATTATCACTAATTTTTATGACAAGTTCAACTAGTTATTTGAACGTATTCATAGTAGTTGTTCTTTATATGCAGTAGAAATTGTGTCATTTCTATTTACACTAGTCATGCCTTGCATGTTTAAGTATTTTCTGGAGAAAAAACTCTGTGCTTAAATGTCCTTAAAAAACTTAGGGTTAATTTCACATATGGTCCCCAATTTACACTTCTTATCAGTTGGGTCCTCATTCTTTTCTTTCAATGCCATGAGTCCCCAACCTTTCATAAATTCCCTCATAAGGACCTTTATGACATTTATGCCCTTACTCTTTAAAAACAAAAATGAATTTGAAAATTAGTTAAAACAATTAAAAAAAATGGAAAATAAAATTTTCCCCACCTAGGTACCGAGCTACAAGTCCCGCCTCTACTCCTGATCTGACCTAAAATGACAAATAGCAATACACACACACACATATATATATATTTGGGAACCCATTTTTTCCCGTCGTTTCTCACGGAGAAAGGGGAGCATGCAACAAATGGGGTTTCCTTTTTTGTTGCCCGAAATAATTGTTGGGATTTGCCATTTATGGTTGAGTTAGGGGTGGGGGTGGGTAACTAGGTAGTTAGGGTGGGGAAGAAATTATTTTCTTTTTCTTTGTTATTATTTTTTTAGTTTTTCTTTTTTATTCTTTTTGCTTTTATTGAAAGATTAAGGGATATAAAGGTCATTTATATAGGATTAGGGACATTATGTGCGAATTTATAAAAGATTGTGGACCCATGGCATTGAAAAAGAAAGAATGAGGACCCAGCTGGTACAATGTGCAAAGGTTGGAGACTACTAATTACGTTATAAACTAGAAAAGAACTTTTCTGCAATGAACAGTCAATTTACACCATTGCGGGATTGTATCCTGGTTGACAGTTTCTGAAACTCTAGAAAGATGAATATAGAAGTGGAGAGGATTAACTGGACAGAGAAAAATTTGGTGAGTTTTTATGATAAGCTTTTATTCAAGTTTCTTAGCATATGCTTGCCTAATTTCATGAGTAAACATAATTTCTATCGCCAAAACCATGATCCTTCTGGAAGAGCTAAAGAGTAGGTGTAGATTTCTCGGTTAAGTCCAAATATTCAACTGTCTTGGACGAGTAATAATGTCAAAATCAATCTATCAGTTTATGCCTTCAAATGATAGGTTAATTAGTTAGCTTTCCATTTTGTGGCACACTTACCTTCCAACAGAAATCTGCGAAAAATCAATAAGGACAACCAATTTCATAATCAACACACTCAATTTACAATGTAAAACATAAACACACGTTTTTATGTTACATTAAATTTACATATCGATAATAATGCCATTATAGATGTCATTTTTAATAAACATTTGTCTATATCATAGACACTGTAACAGCCTAACAGGTACTAATAAAAACTATGAGAGCTGGTAAACAGACAATTCATGTAAAGTCCACTTCTTTTTTAAGCTCATACCTCATAAAGCTTTCACTAAATTAATATCTTATCTACACAGCTGCAGCTCTTTCTCCAACATGCATGTAAAACCGCCTACAAGTGCAAGGGATCAGACAACGGTACGGAAGAAGAAACTGAATTACGGCCTTTGATTATGTGATGTAGCCGGGCTACCTTGTGGTAAATTATTTGGAGTCTGGGTGCCTCCCTGCATACTAAAGCCAGAGAATAAGGGAACGCGGCCTTCAAAAACTTTTCAAACTTTCCTTTGGCATGGTCATAAGAATAAACAGTGAGTGGAGACTTAATTCTGTAATCTGCGAGTAACAACTCTCCGGTAGGGAGGCTTCCAACAGGAAAACGACAACCCTCTTCGCTTAACTCTGTAGGCAAGTGAACAATGTGCTTGGTCCACAATTTGTCAAATTGCCATAAGATCAATTGTCCATCATTAAATAAACATGCTTCGACCTGTGCCAGAGTAAGCCTTCCTCCAAGTTCCATAACATTAAATCGATTCCATTTATTGTTCTCGGTCATATAATCAGGTAAAGACTTAATATGAAACTCCTCCTCCACTAGATCAAAAGCAACCACCTTGTACGCAAGGTGGCTGTCCCGACCCCAATATAGAACTCCGTTTATGCATATGCTTTGTGTCTTCAAATCAAGAGTAGCAGGAGGGATGGCCCTCCAAGATGAGTCAATCCCCAAAGTAAGAATCTCACAAGGATAAACAACCTCCCCATGAACACCATGGACAATTTCGGGATGAAAGCCACGGGCTTCTTCTGAACTTATTTTCAGTAACTTGTACAATTCATTAACGGGATCATACCCAAAATAATATTTAGCACGGCCAGTATCAAATATTGGGGACGGAAGCTTCAAAATTTCATGGCTGAGAATATTGCACAATAAAATGAGATTATCAGTATTAACATACAGACAAACAAGGCCATTAATGGCTTGTGTGATGTTGTAGTCTGTGAGCAGAACCGTTGCCTGGTGATGTAGGGTTCTATCAGAGAAGACTCGAAGAAAGCGTTCGACCGGCTGTCTGGGAAGCGATGTAGCATCCATATCGGTAAATGTGATGAGAAGGCCATCGGAATTCGATGGGTGGGACTTCAAGAAACTGGGGTCAGAAATCGTGGAGTGCCAGTGTTTGGACACGCTCTTGAACCGCACGAGGGACTTGACCGGAAGATGCCGGAGCACTTCGATTATTATGTCATCAGGGATCCGCTGCTGTGAATTGACACCGCCGCCGGCATCGCCCTCGTCGCCGGTGCCGCAGCAACGTTGTTTTTCCGTCCGATGAACTGATGCTACTGCTTCTGATGACTGATCCATTGATCTCAATCAATATAGAGAGGGATTTTCTTAATGAAACAAACCCCGGGCCCGGAACCCAGTCAATAATATGAAATTGAAGACCAGCTGTGCCTATACAGGTCCGGAAAATTACGAGTCTTTCCTCACAAAGTCTGTAGCCAATGAAGTGAGAGTGTTATTTAAAATAAAATTTAAAAAAGAAAAACACTAGGTACGTAGAAGAAGAAGATGAAATCCAATGCAATTTCGTGATCGTGATTTACACGGTAGTTGATAGTGAAAAGTCGACAGGACATGCATTTTTTTTAGCATGGCTAACCAATAGAATGAGCTGATTAAAAAGTGCATGTAATTAATCTTTATGAAAGTAACGGAGGCCATCGTATTTCTTCTTAATTTTTTCCTAGCCTGTCTGCACGCAGTATATGGAAATGATAAGATGAATTTTTTTCATTTTAGCCAAGAATTAAAGTTTTTAAAAGTTTGTAAAAGCTTGAATTGAATATAACTCCTTAAAAATTATTGAGAACATCTTATTTTCTTCGTCACTCTAATTTTAAATAATTGATTTTTTTTTTGGGTACAAATCTATTGAGAAGACCTTATTTTCTTCGTCACTCTAATTTTAAATAATTCTATTATTTTTTTTTGGTACAAAGGGGAATGGAAGAGGGGGATTGTGGGGATTCGAGCTAAAGTAATCGTTGTAAGGGATTAGGCCTTTAACCACATAGGCTTTCCCTTTGATCTCAAATAATTGTATTATTATATTTATATAGTTAGATAATTTAAAAGTTTTTAATTCTAATGCTCTATATAGTTTTTTATTATTGATCCTCTGTTTCTGTTGCACTTCCTCAATTTTTCCCTCCTCCATCGTTTCAGATTTCAGGTTGCACTGCAGTCTCTTCTGAGCCTTATTTGGGCCTTGTCTTTTTGGGCAGGGCCCTTTTCGGTCTGATTCTGGGCCTTGTGTCTGTTAAGCCCATGGGCTTGGCGTATCCTTTTCTTTTGATTAATAAAATGTTTAATTTGAGAAGAAGAAAAAATAATAAAGCTTTCTAAAAGAAAAAATAAAAAAAAAAAGTAACAATAATTTTAAGGGTCTGTTTGATTCTTGTTATAACAGGAATATATTATAATTTCATCATATCAAATCACAACTTTTCACTTTTCAACAAAATTTAACTAATCAAATTAAGTCAAATGTCACAAAATTTCAAATTTCAAAATATATTATAACACAATTCAATTATAAATGATACCAAACGGATAAGTGTTTAATAAACATTATGATAATCATAGGCTTTAATATCTTCTCCTACATGTACCAAAAATGAAAAATAAATCTCAAATTTCACAAGTTCATACGATGGAGTTTCACCGTACAGTAAGAATTTTTATCTCCAACATGCAAAAGAATGCACTAATGTTGTCCTTACATTTACTTACAAGTCTTTCCATAATCGTTTTATTCAATTGAATTGAAATATTGTACTAATTCTTTTTTCCTCTAAACTTTACGTTAAGTTCAACTTATGTCGTCGTCTCGTATCTAGCTCCTCTTTACCCCATTCAATTATTTACTTACCAATTTGCTTTTATTTATCACGTTGATATGTAAGTAATTTAATGAGAAGGATATATATATATATATATAACATAAAAATATTAGATGGATGGGTGTTTAATTGTCTAAAAGCATTATAGAGTTTCCTGTTTACCTGATTATTATCATGCTCAGGCCTCAGGTTTTGAAATGACCATTAGACTTTTGCTAGTCCACATCTTGGGCGCACCAGCAACAGCAATACAGCCTCAACCACTGGAACGAATTTCATTGTACGGCGGCAGAGAGATGTCTTTGAAGTTCCGAAGTCGGGGTTGGCTTGCCACCTTCTCTTGTAATTCACAGTAAGTTTGCGGTTATTCCTTTCTGTATTCATGAAATAGTATGCCAGAGGTGTTACACTTGAAGCAACGGCCTTGCTAAATTCGTTCCCCACTTTAAAGAGACCACCTTTGAGAGGAATTCCCATAAAAGCTAAGCTGCCCATTTATAATAATCCAAGGATTCATCTGGTTTCCCTTTTCCGAAAGCATTGTTGCATAAGTGTTCGCCGAAATTACAGCCAAAACATGGGTTCTGGAGCTATTAGTATTGTGGATAATGAAATTGATGAATATGTCGATGTGCAGGAGGAAAAGGAGTTTAGTTCTAGTACCAGTAGTGTGGATTTGAGAGGCAGAGTTTCTTGGGGAGATTGACCCTATGGACACTTACCCCCTAAGAAGAGGAAAAAGGAACCTAACTCTAGATTGTTAGATGATACTCAAGAAATGGGGTGGTGCGTGAGGGCTAGGAAGATTGCTCTGGCCTCTGAAATATATTGAGGCTAGAGGATTAACTGCCAAAATGGAAAGAATGGTCAGTGGTGGTAGGAAGAAGAAGAAAAAGAAGAGCCCCAAAAAACCCAAGGTTGATAAAATAAATCCACTGGGATCTGATACAGATAAGGATGAGGATTGCGATTCTGATGGGGTAGAGTTTGACGTGGGTGATGTTGATTCTTTGGATAAGACTGATCATCTTAAAAGAACGGTGAGCATGATCGCAGGTGGGATGTTTGAGGAAAGAAAGGGGAAAACAATGCAAACATTTGTTCAGAGGCTTTCACAATTTTCAGGGCCTTCTGACCGTAGTAACATAATTAATTTGAATAAAGCAATCGTCGAAGCACAGACTGCTGAGGAAGTTTTGGAGGTTACATCTGAGATACTTGTGGCTGTTGCTAAAGGGCTTAATCCTTCTCCTCTTTCACCTCTGAATATAGCCACCGCATTACATAGGATTGCCAAGAACGTGGAGAAAGTATCTGTGATTAGAACACGGAGGTTCGCATTTGCTCGGTAGAGAAAGATGTGCATGCTTGTAGGGATGGCGATCTCTGCTTTGCCAGAGTGCTCAGCACAAGGTGTCTCAAACATTGCTTGGGCATTGTCAAAGATTGGTGGTGAGCTTCTCTATGTGTCAGAAATGCACAGGGTGGCGGAAGTGGCCTTGACTAATGTTGCTGATTTCAACTCACGAAATGTTGCCAACATAGCAGGTGCTTTTGCTTCAGTGCAGCACTCTTCTCCACATCTCTTTTCAGAATTATCAAACATGGCCTCAGATATAATTCAGACTTTTCAGCTGCAAGAAATTGCTCAGTTGTTGTGGTCCTTAGCGGCTTCACCTCCCTCTATGAGTCTGCTGACTCTCTGGTGGAGTCTCTTGATGATGCTTTTGCGGATATGAGGCAAGTTTGACATGCTGAAACGTGTAATTTTTTTCAAGGAAAGCAGCAAGGAGTAGTGGAAATGTTGATTCTGTAGGATTTTCAGAGTATCGTGTTCTTGATTTTAATAGGAATCAGTTGGGGATATCTGTTGGCCATATACTGTTCTTGGCAAATGACCCGGGTTTTCTTTTTCCATGTGTGGCAAACTTTGAGCCATTGTGAGGAGCAACAGATATCTGACCAGTATCGGGAAGATATTATGTTTGCTTCTCAGCTTCTTCTGGTGAATAAATATCTCAAGCTAGAATACCTCCATCTTCAGTTATCCCTTCCACATGAGCTGGAACAGAAAATTGTTCATACTGGGAAAACTAAGAGGTTTAATCAAAAGGTAACTTCCTCATTTCAGAAGGAGGTTGCCTGTCTTCTTGTCAGTACTGGCTTAGATTGGGTCAAAGAATACACTGCAGAGTCTACACTTTGGAGGCAGTCTTGATTGACCGGAAAACTGCTCTAGAAATCGAAGGACCAACACATTTCTCGAGAAACTCTGGTGTGTATTACCAATCTACATTGCAGAATACCTTTCAGAACTCGTGTTCAGTAATGTTAACTTTGTTCGTTCACTAACTATGGTATTACTTCTTCACAGGGGTCCCACTGTGGCATACCATGCTAAAATGTCGTTACATTACTGCAGCTGGGTGGAAACTTATCTCTGTGTCTCATAAAGAGGTAAACTGTCACGCCTCTTCTATGTCATATCTCATGCACATGCATAAGCATAGAACAATGTTATTCAGGACAAGTTAGCCTCTTCAATAATTGAGCAAGCTAACCAGCCCTCTTTAACCCCACACCACCTTTCTTGGTGTTGAAACTGGTTCCTATGTATTTCTGTGCCACTAGATGTTTAATACAGTCTCACTGAATTAAAGAGTCTAGAACACCTTGAAGTGATGAGATGTTCATAATCACAGCTACTTAAGGGCAAGAGGCTGTATTTAATTTTCTTTGGTATTCTGTGTGTTATTTTTCAAGTCTTTTGATGCCAGTGGGCTCAAGCTATGTGTCCTTTCTATTTGCTTAATCTTTTATATTGTCAGAGCTTAGCAAACTTACCTCCATTCGTTTAAAATTGTGCGAGCAAAAAACAAATCTAGCCTACACAGGAGAGGACATATTGGGGAAAAGAATTATTAATTGAATGTATATGGCCTCTCTTTAGCAACTTGAGCTTGTAGATGATTGGGTTAACATGGAATACTAATCAGTTGATTGAAAGAGAAGTTGCTGGTATCCTCGAAAACATATTGTTGTACGATTTACTAGGATGAGTTCTAAGATATTCCAACATCAAAATGAAACAAAAACCCTCTTTATTTTTCTAGGCAAAACCTGCATACATCTGATGAACTATTGAACTGTAGTCACTTTCTGCTAATTGATTGTCACATGCCTCTGATATCTTTAGCATTTCTGCATCTTGTGGCATGTATTCTACATATTGTTCAGTTGGTTTTTGCTGCTACGTTAGTTGATTATAACTTCCCAATTTTATTTAGTTATGTGCAGTTATGATGGTAGAAACAATATATTATCTCTGCTTAAGAATTTATGTTCCATAATTAGACAGTATAACTAACATTTTTCAAATGTTATTCGTCTTACGTGATATACTATACCCACAATCATTTCTTCTGAGATTTTAGATATAGTGGAACTGATATGAGAAATACTCATGCTGGGGAAATTTATTTATTTATTTATTTTTCTCTTCTCCTCTTATTGCAGTGGGAAGAACTTCAGGGAGAGTTTGAACAGCTAGTCGGCTAGAATGTCTCAGGAGAAAACTCGACAATCACATAGGAGAAAAATGCTCCAACGTTGTATCATAGTAATGAAAATATAAAGTTCTCTTCCAGTTTCAATGTGCCATTACAAATTTGTTACTTTAACAAGAAGACTCTTCTCATCATGGTTTTGCTTATTTGTAAAGAGATGCAGAATTGGTATATGCTGTTTATATTAAAACATTTATCTCGGTTCAATGAAACTGCTAGGGAAGATAATTTTCTCCTCTGTGAAATTTTCCTTCCTTTTTTTTGAAAATAAAAGTTTCTATTACTATTTCATTGCATATCATTAGGCAAACATTATACAACAAGGTCAGGAGGGTGTTCTCTCCACACACAAGAGAAACACCTGTGAAAACCAAATTTGACAAAAGATTAGCGACACGATTAGCCTTCCGGCTAATCCACTTACATAGGGGAAGGGAATACATGAGCGTTAGATTGCGAATTTTTTGGATTACAATTCCCTCATCACCTCTATTATTAGGATGGCAAATTGCATCAGCCACCAGCGAAGAGTCCGTCTCAATAGCAGAAATGGAAAAACCTTCTTTGATAGCAACTTGTAGTCCAAGAAGAACCGACATACATTCAGTAATGAAAGGGCCCAAGTTAAGAAATTTTCCTTCTTTGTTGTGAACAATTGACAAGAACACGGAGTGAAAATGTTATTTTATAATTATTAACTAATATAATAATAGGATTGCTGACTCAAAGCTACTTGTTCAAATGTTATTTTATAATTATTAACTAATATAATAATAGGATTGCTGACTCAAAGCTACATGTTCAATTGGAATTACTTTTAAGTGCATGTGTTACTCTTTGAAGATTTAAGTTTCGTTAGTTATACATCAATTTTTTTTTTTTAAAAGCAAAGTTAAACTATACATCTTAATAGAAGTAAAGTATAAAGGAAAAAAAAAAGGAAAGTATAGAAAAGTTAGGTTTTGATTTAAGCTTGGCCATAAATGAAAATAACAAATTATTGAGTGAAAAGGAGGATTTCTCCTCTTCTCATACAAAAAAAGGTAACTATTTCTCACTTTTCCATCTAATCTAGTTATGTAAAAAAATATAAGACTTGTTTGAGGAGAGAATAAATGTATAATTTATCTTTGAGGATTATGTCGAACTCTCGTTATGCATTTATTAAAAGTAATCTTTGAATTGAAAATGATCTAATGTCAGATATCTAGCGGTATAATACAGTCATTACTGATCTTGGAATATGCACGGGAGGAATGAAGGGTCATGCTTTTACTTCTTGTGTGAGAATGATGCTATTCAGGGAGATTTTGAGGTTGTCGTGCACTCCTCATCATATTAATATTTTTCGATTTGCCCGACAAGTATCACTTCCCCACCTTTCGCAGCCAGCTATAGTTTATAGCACTCTCAGAAGATGGTTATGACGCTACCTATTTCATATAGATGATGCAAGGATTCACGCTACTCGAATTTGAACACATGCCCAATAAGGAGAAGCTTGCTCCGCTAACTTTTTTCTATCAGTGCCAGTGAACACATTAGTGTGAGACGTGAATAAAGACAAATATCTCACTGTATGATTAATGTCAAATAATAATCTAAGAGTCACATTCTAGCATAATATAGTATCACACTATATGGTGCTATATAACCACATAGAGTATAATAGGACACGTCACATGAAAAATCACAACTATATTATGTGTCTCGATACACGCCATATTGTCATATGGCACCGTACAGTATCATACATATGGTGTTAATAGTACCAACATTTTGGTCCAAAAAATACTAATACCTCCGCCTCATTTACCTTGTCCTTGTTCCCATTTTTATTTGTCACATTTGTCTTGTCCTTTTTCTCTATTTAGTGTTATGTTCATTTACATTTATAACTGCTAATTAGATAGGGTATTTTCTAAGTTCATCACATTGAATTAAATACACATATTTTAGAAAGTTAGTTTGTAAATTTATTTTCTCAATATTTTTTTTAATCTTTGTGCAAAAAATAAAGTGGACAAAGTAAATGAGACGGAAGTTATACAAGACTTACGAATTACGCCTCATTCTCTACAACTTATTTTTTTGCTAATGTCCGTTTGATATCATTTATAATTAGATTGATTTATAATATATTTTAAATTTTAAATTTTTGGGACACTTGTCAAAGTCTACAATTAACATCTCACAGAGTCATCACATCAAATAACAACTTTTCATTTTTCAACAAAATTTAACCAACTAAATTTAGCCACATGACTCCAAAATTCAAATTTCAAAATATATAATTTGTTTGATAATCATTTATAAAAATGTGGGTTTACAAATTAACCCAAATTGATTTAAAATTCAAATTTTGTATAGGTATCGATATTTAATTGTATCATACGGAGTTAATGATTAAAATGATGTGAAAGTTCACTTCACATCAAATATGATAAATGGAATTGATTTTTGAATGAACATTGTTTGGTAAGGATTTAAAAAATGTGGGTTTAAAAATGGATTTAAATTTCAATTTTTCTATAGGTGTCTAGATTTGATTGTGTCATGTGGAGATAATGATTAAAATGATATCAGAGTTCACGTCACATCAAATATGTGTTTAAATGTAGTGTTACCATGTGTTTAAAATTTAAAATTTAAATTGATTGATAAATTTAAGGCATTTATTAGTTGCCAAACATTAATAAACTAATACAATTATTTTTTAACCACCCGTGCGTTACACGGGTAGAAAAACTTACTAAAATATATTATTAAATAGTTAAATATAAATATGTAATATTTACACCCCTGTAGCAAATATAAAAACACAAGTATATATTAATTGAATCAATAAGATCAATGGACTTAGTAATCGTAAAATTTAAGATCATTTAAAAGACAACATACATTCCTACATATAATCATTCGTACATATATACAATAATCGAAAAAATATCTGTTACCCGTCTCATTTTAAAAAATCCTAATAAAACTAACAAATTCAAAAAAAAGAAAATGTAAAATGCATTAAAAATTTCAAATAATATAAACTCACCAATACGAGATGGTGAATTAATGAATTATGATCGATGAATTAGAGTTTGTTTTAGAATTGACATTTCAGATTTGATATTTTAATTTATTAGTGAAAAAGAACAAACAAAATAAATTGTGCAAAATGGTTAAGGTTTAGTTATTAAATTCAATTGTCACAAGTTCAAGTCTTCTCTAGACTTCTTTCACAAAAATTTTTGTTAAAAAGAAATAAAACAATTACCACAGAGTTTACCAAATAAAAAACGGGTAAATCACCGTAAAAAAGTACCGAGACTTAAATAAATTAATTAATATAATAGTATAATATAGATGATACCAAACTAAATAAATTCACATCAACTACATATTTCCCACTTTTTCATAGTTTCTATAATTCCTCACATTTTCTCCACCACACCTTTTAAACGTCACCATTATTTGTACACTCGTAAATGAAAAAATAGTGGAAAATGTGATTCCAATTTCTCTCTCACCTAACTCCTTCAATACTTTTCGCATCTCCACACACTGCCATTTCCCACATCAAAGGCACACCAGTTTAGGTGCAGTACAGGCACAAGAAAGCAGTACAAAAAATGGAGTCAACACTACTCTCTGCGTCCTTCTCCAAGACCCTCATTTCCCATTCTACCCCTCTCGCCTGCCACTTCGCCCGATGCTTCTCCACCACTCGCCCGATTGAGCTTGCTCACCTCCCTCTCAGGCGGTGTTCCGAGGCTTGTGAGTTTAGCCGGGTTGGTTCGGGCTCTTTGGTGCGACCTCTGCGTCCTGCGGACTTGCGCTGGAACCATTTGCATTGTGCGGCAAGCTCTACGCCGTCTTTTGCTTCCGGCGGTGGAGGGTCTGATGGAATTGATGGGAATGGTGGCGGTGGCGACGGCGATGGTGCGGCTGAGGGTGGTAAAGGAAGGTCAACGGCTGTGGCCTCTGGGGCGGATGACGCTTCTGCTCTCAGTGAGGATGTTATTCTTCTTCACGTTGGAGTAAGCTCTTCTAGTAAAAGTCGTTTCTTTGATTCAGTTCCTCTTTATTTTTTTACCAGGCCTTATCACTTCTCAGTAAAGAACCACATGCGCTCGTGTAGTAAAGTTCAAATTCATCTTCCTATAGTTAATGGTACATATTTATGAATACAAGACTTAAAAAGGGGGATCCCCTGCTGCCTGCTCTCTCTACAGTCCTAAATACTTTGCAAACCACAGCTCCTAAAAATGAGAATTACTCAGAAGTCATGCTCTAGCTTACTTGTCCTGGTATTGTCATTTTGAAGACGGAGGTCTAGAGACCATTGTCGGGGGCAATTAGGAGCAGCAATTCCTGGCTGGAATGTGGAAACTGAGAGTGAGGTTGAAAATGTGGCAATTACAGATGCTTGAATTTCATTACTTTTGAAAGCGTCTGGGATCCTTTTCTTGTGGGTTAGAGTTATGTAAGAATGGAGATGGTGTTGAAGGTTCTTTACTAATTACTGGGGAATGAATTACTGATAAGATAGATTCTTCATCTTCCAAAAAAGGCAAAAAGCTTCAACTTTTAAAATCAGGCCGACCACTGATTCGAAAGGAAAGATAAATAGAAAAAATAAACAAATAAACCAAAAGGTTCTTTCTTGTTCAGGTTACTTAATATATTCAGCACAAATGGATACAAGTACCAATTTGATTTTCAGTTTGATTGTCTACTTATTCTATTCCCTTATGTGATATATTTCTTAGAGATTTGAATTTCATAAATCTTCAGGGAATGTCATGCGGGGGCTGCGCAGCAAAAGTAAAAAAGATTTTAGAAAGTCAAGTAAGTAAGCAAAATCATCATGCATCTATGAGTACATTTGTTGCACACTGTCTTAATGTTTGAATATTTGGAAGAAGAAAAACTTTCATTTTAAACTCAACGTTCTCCTTCTGAAATGGCTTTGATAGTGTGTTTCATGATCACGTACCTTTTGGATAGCTTTCCATTGAAGTAGATAGACATTACACTGTTTTTCTTGCCCACAAACAAATTGACATCTCTAATGCTTTTTAACATGAAGACTTGGCATGGTATAAAATTAACCTTAGAAAATGAAAAGGAGGGGAAAATAGTTTGAAGTGAAATAAAGTTGTAAAGCGGGGGGGGGGGGGG